>JAQFYU010002341.1:0-12141 GCA_034694905.1 Ceratophysella granulata
TAAAACTACGTCAAAGTCTTGGGATTTAGACCCAGTCCACATTAATCGGGTACACATTTTTGATTCAATAACGCGAATTACTTTCGGCAAGTTTTAGAGTATAAGCCGAATAATTAATTTAATGATAGACTAGGTTCATTTTGTTTATTTTAAAAATTACGACGTAATTAAAATACATCAAAGCTATCGTTCTATGTACTAAAAAGTTTTTAGTGAGTAAGAATTTTTTGCAAGCCGTAAAATTTGAACTTGTATCCGGCCCTGAGTTTTGCTGGAAGGGAAGAGGGAGTTGGTTGGGTGCTGTGGAACTTTGGGCTCGTCATCACGTCTTCGTCATCCGACCTTGGAGTTGAGAAAGGGGAATGGAAGTGCGTCATCCGCTCAGCTATGCTTCTCCACGTCTCGCTATACTCTGCAGAGGGCTGGACGATGATTTTGGAGAAGGAAGTGGCCAATGAGCTGACGCAGAGAGGATAGACTGCTTCAGCCCGAGTTACGACGTCTCGAGTGACGAAGGCAGAAATTGGAGATTGGGAGGAGAAGAAGCAGCCAACAACGACGCGTTTTACGAATCACTCTGCGATTGGAGCTCAGGCCGAGTGACGAGGTGAAGAGCTTTGAGTGACGAGGAAGACGTTTCAAAACCAGAAGAACCCCATACGGCCACCACCACCGCACCACCACCAAGACCTGTGTGCAGCAGGAGCTATAAGGCCATAAGCCTAACCCAAGTAAGTCATCCCATTCACTTCCATGGCTCAGACACAATGTAGTAGACTGCTGTAGTTGGACTGTCCCATGCTTCCGCTTCCATCCTGACTTCCCTCCCAGCATCAAACTATCAAACACCACTGTCATCATTCATCAGCTGACAGGGCAGTTGACACTCTGCATTGTTACTTACAAAAACTAAATAGTTCTGTGTTGGTGATTGCTAGAGCTCTTGCACGTTTCTTGTGAAGCGGAAGTAATATGTAGTATGAAGTATGACATACATTTGTTGTGATCAGATCAGATAGATAGACGTGTTGCGAGTTGATGATGTGAAGGTCATGGTCAATAGATTGATGATTGGTGTTTCTGGAATCTGGTGTCCGGCTCCGGCTCCAGCATTCCAGGAGGCTAGGCAGGCGTCCCCTGGTGTTTAATTCCTTAAAATTTGAGTTCAATTTAACCTAGTGTTAGTGTTTTGTAGGAAGCATACTTGCTTCAAATTCAAAGCGAAAACTTATAACATGAACATATGACATGACATGACACATTAATGATTATGACTATCAGCTATGGTCATGGTCAATGGTTCATGTCACATGTCACATGTGCCATGGTCAATTCTGTGATCACTGCTTGCTAATGGCATAGGTTGTGGTTTTCAGTTTTAAAAATTTGCTCTTGCTGAACGAGTAATAATGAAAAATGCATGACTGACATGACCTTTCATTTTTGGTTTGGTTAGATAACTTGATATGTCAGTCGTCAGTCGATGAATTATTATGAATTATGATGTTGGAACTATGGAATATGTTGCGTCAGATGTCGGATGACACAGAGATCCAGCTTAAATTCGTCTGTTATGTCTGTTGTGCAGCGTAAAACCGTATAAGTGCGAACATTTAAAAATATTGAGTAATTTTGCAGACTTTTACATAATTATGAATTACAGAACAGAACCGGCGATGGGTTGACGGTTGACTCATGTTCCAGAAAGTTTTTCAATTTAGCCAACTAATTCCATTCACAATTCACAATTCACAATTGAGAAAACAGAAAGAGGAAAGTAGCAACTTTGGAGTGGAGTGGAAGCTCGATAAATGCTTTCTGATTTCGGGTTCATATATGACACATGACGTAAATTATGCGCTTGTATTTCAGGTTAAATTCGGTTTCAAATTCAATCTTTCAAAGACGTACAAGAAGACTTTTAATTAAATTCCATGATCTGGAATTTCGAGTGGCTCACGGTGCACATGTAGTTCAATTTTTCAAGGTCGTACGACGAGCGACGAGGCGTTGCTAAGATTCACACCAACACCACCGAACGAACACGCTCCTAAAATTGAAAGGATGCACACTAAAAGATGTCACGAAAACAGGAATGTCATGTGCCAAGTTGGGTATCGTATCAGCAGGGAATATCGACAGCCGAAGCGCTAATTATTTATACGTATTGATAAATTGTGCGGTGTGCGGCTGCCGACTTAAGTTCGTTAACTGACATTAACAACTATTGATCGACAAGACAAACTTTGAGCAGAATGACCTTGGTTGTTTTAATCGAATGACTGTCAATGTAAATGTCAACGTATATCCGATTTCGATAGCCATTTAACATTTAACCTCCAGCTGGAACCTAAAAATTGCATAGTTTTCCTAGGCAAGTATAGGTTTGTCAAAATACTTTACTTTCTGATCTCAGTTTCAGATCTGAAAATTCATTACTTTTACCTTTCAATTTCAATTAGAGCGTGGAAGTTGTTTTAGAAGCTCTAAAGAAACTCAAGCCACGAATAACTTTCAAAATAGCGCTAACGCTAAATATTGTTCAAAGGTCAAAAGTTCAAATTCACAATGGAAATTAGATCATATATCATATTAGATTGCTACTCATTCCATTCATTCGTAACTCGTAACTCTTCTCTCGAATGATCTCATACACTTACATAATGTTACTAGTGTGCGACTTGTCTTGTGTTGTGACCTGAGCATATACGGCATCACAAATCACAATATTTTACTTAATAACAAAAGCAGAAGTGTTATTTGGAAACCACAACATCCGTACCGATATTAGTGCCCGACTTCCGGTTGATATATCTGGAATAAACTTGAAAATAGGTTTTAGATAGCAATTGCTTAATTTTTGTTCCAACTTTTAAGAAATACAGGAAGTCGGACGACTATGCGGTTAACTATATGGAATATGGAATGAGGTTTCCAAACTAATTTAGTTTAGTTTAAATTTGGTATTTAATTAACTAAATGTTAATACCTTTTTTGAAATGCGATAATTCATCCCAATCCTTAATCCAGTTAGATCGGATTTGAGATATGCACTAGTCTAATTTAAAGTCATAGTTCATTTCAATGTTACATGACATACAATCAAATTTCAAGTACTGCACTTGCGAGAGCGAGATAAGGAAATTGACTTATTTAGCTTCAGCACTACAATTTTAACGTAATTGTACATAAGCCAGGGGATGGGTCATGGGTCAGCTAGAAAAATCGCTATTGTATAAATCTAGCCTTTAGAATAACAATCATGTCATGGCACGTGGCACGTGGCATCGGAATCAATTCAATATTTTATACTCATAAAGAAATACGATCCTTTTCCAAATACCGGCAGAGTGCAGAGTATTGGGTATGGTACATCTTCTGTGAAATATTTTTCGAATTCCGCTGCAGCTCCATTTGCATTCTCAACTTCTGCTCGGCAGCATAAGCAGAGCATGAAGACACTGAGTTCATGGTTCTGGAAACCGGAGAAAACAGAAAACTCCAAATACAAAGCCGAAGCGATAACGGTAAAGGTCACAGTTCAAATGGGTGATCTTCTGCAAGGACTTAGCATTAGCATTAAAACGTAAAATATTTACTCGTGTATCCAGACAGACGGAGCTAAGCTTTTGTCACAGGTTAAAGGTGATTCATAGATTAATCCATGCAACACAAGTAAATAGGGCTAGAAACATGCGCAAAGAACATGCCAATAATAAGTTGAGTCATCTGTCATCTTAGTGCAAATTTTCAGTGCGGTAATTATTGTTGTTGTTTTGACATTGTTTCAGAATTTAATGATGGAGCGCAGATTGAAATTCGTTCTATTGTTCGCATAGCATAACGTTGGTTTTTGTGGTAAGGCAATGTCTATTGTTTTAGAAGATCAGCTACTTACAGATTCAGATTTCGGAGTATAGAAAAAAATATCAACGAATAAGGTGAAGGTGTCAGGTGTCAGGTCCAGGGTCAAGGTGTCAGGTCCAGGGTCAAGGTGTCATGTCATAAGCCATAAAGCGTGTAAGTGCAATGTATGTATTTATACTTGACTACAAAAAAAAATGCACAGACAATTGAATTCAACGCTTCGGTGTGAATTAGTAGTTGGATTGGAATTTGGAATGCAGTAGGCATGGTGCTTACATTTATGTTAATGTAAATGTGGAGGAGCACAAATGTATGTGAATAGATACCTGGTACCTGATACCCAGCAGAACGTACACAATTTTCTCCACAAGTGTACAAAAGCTAATTTATTTCTTGGTGATTACGTCATGCCCATATCATGGTACTTTGAGCTCCTCATAAAAATCTTCCATAGGCCTTCGTTTCAGTACAACATATCGCACACTGACTGGGTTTTATTTACAAGTTTCAACTTTCAACTACACGGCGATAATCGTGTTAATTGTACAGAAATAGTATGCGGGTTTACCCATGTCCAGTCCATATGCTCAACAATGGACAGGTTTATTTATCGCATAAGGTATTTGGGGATGCTGGAAAAAAATACCACTGGATTTAAAATCTTGTTCCAGATGCAGCTTAAAAGTTGGCAAGGCTTATTGTATGTATTGTATGCATATGCCGGACGCTGAAAATTTTAAAAGTTAACTAATAATTGTCATTTTTATATATTAACGTTAAAACTTAACACAAAGGAAGGAAGACTATCATACAGAATACTGGCTTGCAGGTGATCCTATTGATTGTGAAACAACATATTTGGATGAGCTAGTGGCTAGTGGTCGTTGTATTCACAACCAAGTTGTGCATTTGATGAAATCAGCCTGTGAGTCATATTACAGTTGCTCTATGTATAAACTTCTATTGCCGTTCGGAAGTTCCTCGTCAATTTAATGGATCACACGATCAAAGGGAACAGGTGTGCGGTGCATCATTGTGCATAATTATAATTACGATTCCCTATCCTAATAACAGGTGAGATCGTGAAAGATCGTTCTTGATACATTGTATAACTGATGCATTCCAGGTACAACGCTAGACTCCTCCCTCCTGTGTATGTATATGTAATGAAGAGGTCTAATGGGTTGTATATCATTTTGGAGGGAATGATTCATAATCATAGCCAATAGTTAATTGTGTAACACAGATGACAGAAGTGCACGTTGTATCATGCCCATTTTCTGAACTAGATGTAGACAGAGAGGTTCCTCGAATTCTGGATTAAAAGGCGTGTGCTAACATAACCTAGCAGTAGCAGTAGCCAGCAGGAGTTCACTTTTTGCAGAAATTTCGCAATGTACACTAAATAAAAGACTAAAAGTTCTACTCTGGAAGGAGATAAGACAAAAAGCCACGAGTGGTATCAATATTTGGAGATAACCACAAAACAGACATGTTTAGGAGTCAGTCATGTTAGTTCAGTAGTTGCGTCAGAAATGGAGATTAGCCGAATTCACAGTTAGTTCCGTCATTATTGCCCAATCAAATCAAGTCAGTGCTTGTTAATGTTGTTGCAAATTGCAGATCCATAGGTCAATTGGTATATACCATTTCCCTGCCCCCAAGCTTGTACTTGTGACTCATTTTCCAAACTAAAGCTCGTAGTTTGTGCTTTTGAAATGCTTTATCTCAAATCTTTAGAACATTAGAATGTTTATAAATTGTTGACAAACACACGATTCAATAATGGTTGACTCAATTGTTTTAGACATTGAAGGTCGTTCCACTCCACCAGCCTCATCATTGAGTCCTCCGTGTGTTTCTGACCATCCTCGATGGAAGTTATTGTTCAAGACGTGAAAACGGAAGTTGAGCCATTACTGGATGAGAATAGTCCGGGAGAGGACCATAAGTTCAATATAAACACGAGTAATCATAGTAATAGTAGTGGAGGTGTGACAAGAGTGTTTACCAATTCCAAAGTAACAACTATTCAACAGCAACAACTTCATCAACAGAGTAACAACCTCACTAATAATAGTTTGACCAGTCAGCATCAACAGTCACAACAGGGCGGGATTCAGTACATTTCCACCACGTCGGGAGCTGGAGGAGTTGTCACGCCGGTTAGAATCACTGGGCAACAGATACAAACCATGGCCAAGTCATCAGGACTGAGCATTGTGCATGTCACTTTACCACAGGTGGAATTAATGGAATAATTCAGACTAACAACAATATTTAGGGTTTAGCAATTTCAGTTTCATCATAATTTTATATAGTTTTGCATTAGCCAGTAGCCAGTTGTGCACCAATTTTTCATTTCTCTAAAATTGCAAGTCGATTATTGGAAATATTCGCATTGGCATGGTATTGTTTGTCTTAATTCGCCATTTTTTCGATTACGATTCGCAACTCTTCTGTATTCTGTGTTTTACTCTTTTGCAATTGTTTAAAGTTAAGGTAAACCATAGCTCTACATGTACTAGAAGTATGCACCATTCTATTTCTTTAAGGGTATATGTATATTTTGAATTTGCCGCCATATGCGCGCATGTCAGAGTATGGAAGAAGTAGATTCGATAAGGTCAATCAATTTTCCTACAACATTGCGGCAACTGAAAAGTTAAAATTCCAATGGGCCTATTTAATTCAAAGAAGCTATTGACATAATTTAGCAGATCCAGGAAGATGATCTCATATCGGTGATTGAGGTTTTCATAAATTATCACGAATTTTGGATTAAAAATTCAAATTGTTCGGAGTTTCAGCTTTAAAATTTTCACACAATAAGCTTGGACACCAAAATTGGCTCAATGGCGCACGCGCAAAGCACCAAATTCAAAATATTAACAAAGACCCTTACCTTAAGGTTCAAATCCATCGAAGGCTTATCGTTTACCTTGACCTATTTTAATTAGATTTAATTAACACGTCCAAAGCCTTTCTTTAATTTGGATCTTGACATTCTGCTACGCCACATAAGGTGACGCCTTGCCCTTAGTACCTACTTTAATTTCTTCATATATTTCCGTGTCAAAGTCCATTTTGTCTGGATCATTGTGCAATTTCGTTATTGCGAATTGCTAATTGCGAACGCAGACTATGTTTGCAACTGTAACGCTACTTGCAAAATTTTAGTTTGACGTTTGGCTGACAACTTTCCTCTAATTCGACCTGCATGTGCATTACATTTAATCTGGACAGGCAGAGCTAATTACGTGTAACGTAACATAAGTACTTTACTAGTTATTTTCAGCCAGCAGGGTAACAGTACAATTCAGGTTATGCTGGCTATACAGGTAATATCAGCGAGTGACTTTAGAATAAACTAGGGCAGGAGGATCACGAATACTGAGAACGAAACGGGATATCTTTAATCTTGTCAGTCACATTGTTTTTGAGCCATAAACTAAACTAAAGAAATTGTATGACAAAGAGTTTGAGATGGATAAAAATGTGAATGTTTATATTTGAGATGAGAAATGGCAATAGTTCAATAGTGGAACCTGAGTATCAACTCGTTAACATTCCAGACGATCAGATGACGTCAAACGACGCTTTTATATCAGGCAGTAGTACTGGTGAAGTCCAGAGCTGCAGACGTCATACAAATCCAACGCATTCAGAGTTTAATTATTTTCTTACAAACACACAACACACAACTATTGATCAATAGGCAATAAGAGTCAGACTCTGTCACTAGTTCACAGTTTTGACCTCCGCGTCAGCCAAGCCAGTCAAGTGGAAATTAGAGGGAAGAGGGAACAAGACTTGTAATTATTTTAAGTAATGGTTTTTAGTGATTTTTTAAAAAGTTACCAAATAGCGGGAATACAAATTCTGGCGTAACACACATACACACTATAGAGGGTAATGGGTAATTAATTTATACATACATACTTACAGAATACAGCATAGCACTATCGAATTTCCATTATCGAGTTTGCTCTACATCGAAGCGAAGCCAAGCTTATCTCGTCTGAATAGAAAACTTCTTGATTTTTCACTTCCCGGTATAAATCTATACTGCACCACTGCACGTTAAAAGCTTTATATTATAATACATAGATTTTTACACTTTGTCTGTCTACTGAACTTGATTCTGCATGCACCTCAGTCCTGTTTACTTTTGGTTCTGGTCAGTCATCAATCTTGTTCTTTTTTTTTACTTTGTAGTTTGATACTATTCTGTTTTATAATTCATAATATAGCGTTACACAATATTATAATTCCAAGAAGGATTAAAAGGTTATAATGTGATATTTTGATTTTGTGTACTTTATAGTCGGTGATTCAATCCCCTTCTGTGATACAAAGTGCTTCTGGTCAGTTACTGTCAAAAGGCGTTATCCTTGTCTCCAAACCCAATTCTAGTGTAATTCAGACAGCAGGAGGTGGAATTCAAGCTGTACAAGTTCATCATCAGTCTCATCCACATAGTGACGAGTCTCTGTCAAACGACGGTGTGGACCATCCCGGACATCATCATCAGGCTCGAGGTAGTGGAGATAGAAGGCGTAGGGATATTCTGACAAGGCGGCCGTCCTATCGGAAGATTCTCAACGATTTGGGTGGATCGGAAATCACAGGTAAATTAAATTGGAATTTAATTTTGGACTTCAGTGTTGTGTGTTTCATGTATTAGGTTCAAGTTTCGAAATCGGTCCAAAATGTCGCCTACTTCTACAGATTATACAATATAGTTCTAAAATCTGGTTAAATATTCCCTAGCTCGACACGGCAATGCTAAATTGGCTTAAATTATGTGTCAGCGTCACCCCGCATTTCTTGTATTCGAAAAACTGTTTGGCGTTTAGTGTAGTGATGTAGGAATTGAAGCGCTGGTCGATGTTGCGCATTTTCGCATGTAAATTCCATTTTAAACTAAAAAGTTGACAATTTTCAATTGCAGGTGACAAAGGTGACTCAACAGGAAGTTCAGAGTCGAGTCAGGATCCGTTAGATAGTGGTGGAAGTGGAAACTTGGTTATCGGCGGGTCACAGTACCCACAGTCATCTGTGGTGAAAGTGTTAAACGCCAACCTGGGTTTAAGTGGTGCCACAACGGCGGACGGAGGCCCTGCCACCGCCCTCCAGACAATTACAATGACGAATGCTGGAACAGGCGGAACTATTGTTCAGTACGCTCAGTCACAAGACGGTCAACAGTTCTTTGTTCCAGGTACATTTCGTAAGATCTACTAATTTCCAAAAATGTTAAAACTTCCCAGGCTACTGTAATTTCTTTCAAATTCTAAAACATTTTTGTCATTTTGAATTTCCAGTTGGTAGTGGTGACCTCACGGCATACACAATTCGTCCTGTTTCCTCAGCCTCCAGCTCACCCTCAATGATGCACGGAGGTTCAATGAGCTCAGGACATCATGTTCCTGAAGAAGCTACACGGAAACGAGAAATCCGATTACTAAAAAATCGTGAAGCGGCTCGAGAGTGTCGACGGAAAAAGAAAGAATATATCAAATGCCTTGAGAACCGTGTCGCTGTTCTGGAAAATCAGAATAAAGCTTTAATAGACGAGCTAAAGTCTCTGAAGGAATTGTACTGTCAGACCAAAACAGAGTAAACAGTACTAATGAAACTATAGTTACATAATTATATTATTCAGAGATTTTTTAAAAAATCAAGTACGCTACTAACTACTTCTACTGGAGCATGTCTGGTCCAAAACGTCCAAGGAAAAATTGAGAGAAATATAACGGTTTCTGATTCAGGCTCTTATTTTTTGTGAAAACACCGAACAGTACACGTAGAGAATATTTAAACTATTTACTATATAAAATATATCCAAAGATTATGATCCAATAATCTCTTGATGTGTACCAATATATAAGATTTATGATTAAGGTTCGAAGTTCGAGGCATTTCTTGGCTCGAGTTCAAGGGATTGATCTTATTCTTCATATTGGCTTAATTTAAGAACTTGTGGAAACTCAATGCGGATGTTTGAAGCCGCTGCTGGAACCATTATTGGGACTTAATTTTAAGAAACTGTTTTTACTACAGATGTAAACATCAAAATAGTAATTGGACTCTAATGAATTCCATAAAGATCTAATTTCTGTTTTAAATTAAGATTAAACTGGTAGTTACGCTTCATGTGCTGCCAAATTTATAATGCTCGAATATATGCGTGTTTGGAATGGCATATTGGGAATATTTAAGTATAGTATGGTTCTACAAGTAACTCCTTTGGTTCAGTAAAGCTTTTACACAAAACCTACTTCCATAATGTTACTATAAATTGTATAAACTTTGTTGACGTTGAATATGATTATGTATTTGTGGGAGTTTGATGGGTACATGCATGATTGTATGAATGAGCGCTTCTTAATTTTGTTGTTGTTTCTCATTCTCTCCAGTTCAATTTCAATCAAATTACAAAATACTAAAAAAAAAATATCGAACTTATAACTAGGGAAACGACAGGACAGAGCTAAGCTAGGCTTGACCTGTACTCGAATTGAAAGAGAATAAATTCAAATTCAGGATTCAGTACTGAGTTCTGAGATTATGAAAAAATTGACATTCTGTAACTTTCGCAATATTGTATAGTTTTATTCGTATTTTTGTAGTCCGGAATTCTGTTGTGTGGAATACTATGAGTGGCGTAATACAGATTACGTGTCATAGGTCGACCAATACAAACACTTCCAATAAGCTTAATTTAATTACACAGTAATTATGACAACCGATATTGTCTTAACTTGTGATGGAACACACCAGTCATGCATCTGCGAAAATTGACGACAATTTTGAATATACTTTTTCAGTTCAATGGACACACATTAGCAAACATACGTTAATACAGGCAGGAACGGTTGCATTTTTGATTTGCAATAATTGCAAGAATGATAAAAATTAAGATTAATGCTCGATAGCTTTACTTTTAATTTAACGTTATTACTTGGAAACGAATGTAAAGAAGAGCGATTTTGTGTTGTCAAGTGTCAACACAATTTTAGGAATAGGAATTAATAATTAATTAATTTAAGAAACTAAAAGGCGGCTGATTGGTTACGTTTGTGCAGTCATGGTAACATTTTCCTTATACTGGTCAATCCATTGGGTAATTTTCTCGATATTGCTCTCCATGTCATCAGGCGTATTTGAAGGGAGCTCAAAAACTATTTGAGGAGGGTAGGATTCTTTGGCTTCATCCAGAATGGTCTGAAATATTTCACATTGTACGTTGTCTTCCAATTTCTTTCCGGAATATCCACTGTAAAAACAAAATAATATATCATTGACGTAAGTTGGCTATTGCTGTTGAAATTGAAACATCAGCTAATTCTTTGGCATACCGAGAAGAAAGGCGATCATAGAGAACAGTGTTATCAGTCCGCAGAACAAATACAATGTCAAACCAACGTTGAGGAAAGAAATCGCAGCCGTGGTAGTCAACAACCTTTCCCCCCTCTTCCATCTGATCCTCAATTTCGTCTAGAAGCTGTTCGAACGTTCGAACAAAGAAACAATTGTATTTTAATAAAATGCAACTTGAATAACTTCATTTTCACAAATTCTAAACTAAATGCATCGAATTCTTTGACCTACCTTCTCTTCATTGAGCACATGACAGCCGTAATGAGAGTCATAGCCCTCGAAGAGCTTCTCATCTTTAGCAATTTTTCCAACATCCACCCAATCCAATCCGTTTGTCTCTGATATTTGTTGGGATAGAGTTGATTTACCCGTTCCAGGGGTTCCTAAAATTCAAAGGAATTTACATTATTTAGAATATAGTATTAAATGCTTGAAAGGACTCTGCCAACGCAGACAGTGACATGCACACGTGTTGTATGTAGTTCATCTACAAGCACTGGAAGATGTAAATTCTTACAATGTACAACTTTCTCTTTCGATCGTTAGATTTTAGGTAAATATATCCCGCTTACTGCTTGAGCAGTATTCATTTCGTAAATTGCAAATCTTGCTTCACCGTAAATCCTTGTATGTCCTTACATTATACATTATTAATTATTACCGCTGACCGCAGGTCCATATCACGAAATAGTAGTTTATCATTTACAACAATTTCATATACGATTCACGATCATTGTCGTCAAATTCTGTTCGAGATTGGACATTATCCATATCACATCATCACGATAGAATTCTTCACAATTGTACTGTGCCAATTCAAATTCATCATGTGGCGCTAAATTTCAGGGGTCAATTTGCGGCTAACTCAAGTGATGACGAGTGGCATGT
>JAQFYU010002342.1:0-12139 GCA_034694905.1 Ceratophysella granulata
TTACTAATTAAACACAGTAAATTAAGGTAGCTAAGTGCTGTCTATTATGAAATGGCATGTTCAACATGGAAAGTCAAATTGTTATGGTGTTTAGTCACGATATACGCTTTTGGTACCGCATACATGCAAATATCATTGAGTAAACGCCAACTGGACGTGGTCAGCCTTGTGCAAGCATTCATTGTAGGCTTTCCATTCAGAAAGGTCAAAGATGTGCACATTTAAATCCTTCCGTGAGATTAGCAAATATCAATGACCAGATCATTGACAAAGAACCATTCTGTCTTTTGTAATCTCTGACATCTGATGCGTGTTCCCAGACCAAGCTAATAAAAACCGCCACATTAAGAAACGTAACGTCAAATATCGCAACAAAAAAATGTATTTTAAAAGCCGCAACTCAAAATCTCCAAAATAAAAACCGAAATAAAACCGCAGCACTAAAATTTGATGCAATATTAACCGCATAATTACAACCAGCAACATTTTGCAGTTTAGTATATACACTTCAATAAGAAACATTTTTTGAGTTGCGGTTTTAATGTTCTGCTGTTCGTTTCTGAGGTATTATGTTGCGGCTGTTTTATGTGGATTTTTGTGCAGTGATATTTATGTTGCGATTTCATTTTTCAGTTTTTAATATTGCGGTTTTTAATATTGATGTTTTTAATATTGCGGTTTTTAATGTTGCGGTTTTTAACGTTGCGGTTTTTAATAAATTGTGATTTTTAATATTAAGTTTTTTAATACTATGGTTTTTAACACTGCAGTTTTCAATATTGCGGTTTTTGATATTGCAGATTTAAATATTGATGTTTGAATGCTTGAAAATTACGGTTTTTAATATTGCGGTTTTTAATATTGCAGTTTTAATTATCGCGGTTATAATTATTGCGGTTTTTAGTATTGGGGTTTCTCATATTGTGGATTTTTAGAGAACCCTTTGCAAAGAATTTTGCAATGTCTTTTGGTTCCCGAGTTCGTTCAACCCTCAATGGAAACTCAGTCCTGGTGAATTTTAAAACTCTGGAATATTTGCACACTGTCGGCAAGATGTAAGAAATTCCTGCATTAACCGTATGTTGGGCTTCCCAGACACGAGTCATTTGATCTCCATTAGATAAGCCAATCTGTCACAGTTTGAAACATGGAAGACAAGACCACCCATTACTTCACTTCTTTAAAATATTGATATTCCGTTTCGTTTCGGGCTTTCAAGCTCCTTCAAAGACGTGAATCTAATTTACATCCGACACATGGAATATTGATTTCAATTTTCAACATTTCAAAACGCTGTCATGCCTCGTCCAACCATTAACCCATAACTTTCCATTTCATTCCCAAATATTGTTTTAAGAAAGTGGTATGGAAACTAAGGGGATGTAATGGTAATTCAAATTAGAAGCAGAAGCGTGTACCGGATAACGTCAAGCACTTTGCAGAACACACACACGGAAGAACCTTGGTTCAACGTTAAGTTTCGTCTCTCACCACTAATGCATGCAATTGGTGCAAATCTTGCATCACTGCTCAAAGTAATCATAACTATGCAAAATTGCTGATTCAGCAATTATGTATGTGTTCCACTGTATAAGCAGATCATTAGTTGATGTTTTTGCCTGACTAGGCCATAGCCAAGGGGTGCTTTGTCTAGACCAGGAAGGTCTTGCCAATTTTAAGCAGTAATTAGTGTACAGAGCTGACTACAGCAAGTTGGTACATTAGGTATGTGGTCATCAATCAAAATTTATGCATTAACGTCATTTATTAAAACAGATTAAAATGCGTCCTGAAGAACTACACGCATTTGGTATATTTAGTTTGTTGATAATCTAGTAACAATGGAATTCGAATACGAAAGGACTTTCTAATGTCGATCATCAAGTTAGCTACTGAATCCTAGTGAAAACCGAAGAATCTTCTCCATGGCGAAAACTACGCTACACATTTTGGAATGGTATTTGCTCCCCTCTGGAGATGAGGTTGGGGTACAGGACTGGGGTCCACTAATGAATCCATCCTGTCGTCCCCTTGCTTGGCCCTTCCTACCAAAATTCCCCATCAGTCTCCTAAGAAAACCCGGACTACTCAGGCTAAGGACTCCTAGTATTCCAGTTCATTCATTTTCACTCTCTGTCAGACACTTTCATCCCCCTCTGCTCCATGGAAACATTCTAGGGAGCAGCAGGAGTGAGGAACAATACATTACTAACAATCCATCTCCAACTTGATCCTTCGCTTCATTTTCATTGTCTCCGGGCTTTAGGAGCTCTTCCGGAGAATGTATGTTAGGAACAAAGTCCGAAATCGGAGGTTGGGAAAGAGTGCGACAGGAAGAGCGACAAACATAAATTGTGGGAAACAAATAAGAACAGCGACAAGAAATAATGACAAAAAATGAAGAGCGACAGAAGATGGTGGGAGATAAAGAGCGACACAATATGGTGACAAGGAATTTTGGGGAACATAATGAGAAGAGCGACACAAAATAATAGTGATTCAGAATGAAGAGCGACAAAAATTGTAGGAAATAAAATGAGAAGAGCGACACGACATTGAATTTTAGATCGACGAAACATTTTAGGCGGACAAGGCTAAAATCCTGTCGCCATACTCCTGTCGAATCTTGTCGACATATTTGGTGGCTTGCGTTGTCGCACATGTCAAGAGTTGCTTCTTAATTTAGTGGTGATCATTCAACACTATACATACGAGTAGTATCGAAGCTCTTCGGAAGCGTCAAAATTCTAAAAAATTGTCGACCATGAAGATTATTTTCGTACACTAATCCTAACATAGACACTATTGACTGACGGAGGAAGACTACGGGAGTATTGACGTTCCTGGTCACCCCTGGAAAAACAGGAGAGATGAATGAGAACGTGGGGATGTCCATTGAGGCTTCAGACACACAACATCTCATTATCCATTCATGAAGGCGAGAACAAGAAGGGCTACAATTAACCTCTGACATGCTCCTCAAAAACGTTCATTGTCTTCCCTCGTCCCTACTACGTGTTACAGATTAGAATTCAAGGGATCCTTGTTCCATCAATACTGTAATTATGAATTATTATATTTGAATGGTTTATATCGATACAAACGAGGTATATATAAATCAAGATACTGTTTTTAGGCTAAGTTTAAGATTACAACGTAAACACCGTTCGTAGAATATTTAAAATCCTTAAATAAGAATACAGGGATGTCTTCATGTAATGTATAGTTTCAATCTCGGTGTACAATTCTTAAACTGTCAAAGATAAAATTTTGTGATAACTTTGGTGTAATTTAATTGCCGCAATGCAAAATTTGATTTAAAAAAATGAAAGGTATTTAAAACCTCAAAATATGGCGAGTTTGTTACACGTAATATGCATCTTATATCTTTAAAAAAATACCTTAGAACCCAAAACCTAACCTTGAGACTAAAATTACCCATCACATGCAGGCAGAATGGCCCGCAATTAGTCAAAATAATTACAAACTCATAAATAATAGTTGTGGCTGCAGGTGCAACAAAGAACGTGTAAAATATTTATAGCCTTCAACTTAACGACTCCATTTTTTGCTGCTTTGCACTTCAGTCGCATCATGTTTCTCGCCTTTGGACTAAATATTTTCCGTATGCTCAAACTGAAAGAAGCATCGTGATCGATTCAAACGACCTTGTGTACCTTGAATGAATTGTCAAGTTGTAAATGCCATAAAAATTAAATAAAAACAATAAAGATATAAAATTTGACAAAAATCGAATCGTGGAATGCAAAATTCAAAATCTGGGCCACTGGTCGGTCATTAAAATCAGATTTCATTTGTATTAAAAACTCCCAGGTGCAAATTCTTGTGTATGAACAATGGATCTTAAAGCATTTTTTGTCTAGCACGTATTTTTCAGTTATACGATTACATTTGAGATGGAATTCATCTCTACACTTCAACTTCAGATGAGCCCATTGAAACAAAACTGTACAAAACGACCATTGACCACATGTGCCAAAACGGTAATGAGCAGTTTAAATCTAATGGGCACTGGGCACCCAAAGGCTCCAAACGTAGAAACTGAGCCACGATCTTCATGCATTATGCATACTAATGTACAGGGCGGCTCAAAACACCTTGGTTCCCAATTTTCGCCTGAAACACGCCATGGCTTGTGGCGCTACTCCAAAAAAGTGACACGAGCCCTGTTGCCTGATCCTCTCGTTCTGGTCTCATGTCACCAAGCATTTAAAGAGTCAGTGACTGGAGAAGAGGGAATAAATCGTTTTATGCAAATGCAAATATAAAAGCGAGGAGCATGAAATACGAGTGGCACAAGAGCCCAAGGACCATGACTCGGATCCTTTAACAATTCAGGGAAGAATGAGAGCAATTTGCATGTTTCTCTCTTCCATAATAATATTGCAATGTGATCTCTCTTCAGAACAGAACAAGCTGAACATGACTGGTGACAAGCCAGAGGGACATGATCCGCTTAGGCTGCTAAATACGTCGGACGACGTGAGACGTATGTGAGGATTTATTGGACAGACATACGCCATACATACAAATCCTCTTTCGTCGCCTACAGGAAAACCTTCTCCTTAAAAAGTCACGTTCTTGTCCAAAAATAAGAGTGTAGGAATGAGGATGATTACCTGCAACCGGAGACAGCTTGCTTATAACCGCCCATCTCGTCTTCCACTGTAAATAATACCAAACTTGTTGACCTATGACCTTGTCCACTCAGGCATGCCCCAAGCTCAAACCAGACCAGCCCAATATATTTGCGCCAAATTGGCAATAAACACGCCATATCCAAAATTAGTTAAATAGCCTTCGCTAAAATGGTTCTTATTTGTTAATTTAGCTAGAAGCTTTAGAAGAAGACTTTCAAATTGTAATTCTTTGTATTTCAATAAAATTGTGACGGAAGTCGACACTGGAGATGACACATTCAATTAGTCACAATCAAACTCAATTCAAAACCTTTCAAGATTTCATTTTACAGCCATAAACCTTGTGAAAGCTTCAAAATGAGTGGAGAAGGTAATAAAAGAATCTAATCAACTTCCTTTAGTCGAAAATAATCTGAAAAGGTCAAATTGGTTCTCAAACTTGAGCTTTCATATCAGCAGGAGGCCGTAAATGTGAGGAAGACATGACATGTGACATCTCGTACTTGACACAAGACGCTAAGTAATACGAGTTTACTTAGCGGTTGCCTAGCAACGGCTGATACTCCTTTTATAACCAAGTACTCTAAGCTTTATCTCCGATTAAACTTATGACTGAAGTGAGGAAGGAAGTCGAGAAGCCAAGTCGCTTCTGTATTTCTAAAACGCCTATTCAATTACATCGATATGGCATAAATAAGGCGTATGGATTCATTATAGGAAAATTACGACTGGAATGGCTTTGGCTCTTCCAAAGGTTTCAAATGAAATAAAATGGGATGAAATATGGAGGAGATCCATTTCTTTTGGCGTAAAGTACATTTGAACATGAGCATGAAAGCCGACGATAGAAATGAAGTAAAAGCTTTGGGAATTCGGAAAGGCTTTCTCTTTTTTCTTGGGGGATTCGGGAACTGGTTTGGTTTCTGGGTTGGGTACGTCGTACCCCAGCTGTATATTATTATAACTACAGAGAGTTGGGACGTCAGGAGAATACGAAACGGGGAATTTGGAGGCTCAGGATTTGAACCCGGCTGGAACTTTCTCCAGGCTAAAAATTAGGATTATTTCTGGAAGCAGGATGTGTACGGTTTCGGGGAGCTAAGCACAAATGAGTTCATTAGGAAGGAACTCAATTTATTCTGGACTCTTATTTCCGCCCAGTCTCCTGGATTCGCTATGCAGTTGTATTCTAATGGACAATTTCAACATTTTTAGAGAATTGCAGGTTTTTGCACGTCTAAAATTTTGAATTTACAGCTAAAGCGAATTTATAATAAAATGAGAAGTTTTAAATAACCGTGGTTCGGGTTAACTTAAGCTGCAATTTTCTGTGCAGAAATGTCGTAAAAAATAAATATGTGAATTCTACCATGTGTAAATACAGAAACATAATCTAAGGTAACCCTTGCGATTCAGTTAATCCAATTTAAAGTATTGAAAACCAATCGGCGTTTAAGTTAAATATTTGTACCTTAACCAAAATTGCACATATTAGTACCGCGAATCTTACGATAGAAATTGGTGTTCAGCGCAGGAGGCGAATCAGGTTGAAATCCGTCCTTTGAAAATACGGGTCAACTCCCTTCGTCGAAGATCTTAATTTAATCTCTTTGTAATTTGAGATTATAAATTGGATATATTGTTTACTAGCCATAATACACGTTTTGCCCCTTTGCCAAAGTTCGGTTTCTGCTAAATATGCTAATTTACCCTTCGAATAAAAGGAATTGCCCGCCAAACTTTCTCAAAATATTTTTTAATGTTTGCAAATAACCTTGAGATATCTATTGACCTTGGCATTGACTAATCACTACATAGCAAAAATATTTATATATGTAGAGCGGTCATATAAATGGGATATAGCAATCTAAACGATTTTCATATTTTTGCCTACCAGAATACATGTTTTTCCGCCCGAATTCACGTTTTACCCGCCTTTTCAAACCCAAATCAATGTCTGTAGTTTTTCAACTAATGCCAATGAACAATGAGCAATCATCTAGTTCTAGATACGCTTCTAAATTATATCTATGCTTTAATTCTATAGTGTTCGGCATTTAAACCATACTAAAAATACTGAAAAAAGCAGATTATAAATAAAGGCATCTCAGCCTTTCCTCAGCCTCCTGCTATTCTTCTCCTAAATCGGTTATGCACACTTGGCCCCACCAAAACTTTATCTTTCATTTTGGACAATTCAATGAGTTGAAATAGTTTATTAAACAAGGAATTTTGGAGAACAAGTTGAGTCTTATTAGCTGGCTGCATTCTGGCGGCTTCTTGAGACGCACTCAAGGAACTCCCTGCTACTGTTCCAAGTTTCAACTCGGAGTACTTTTACAACTTTTACTTTATTTCATCTCATTTCATTTGCTATTTGCTACCACTATTTGAGTGCCTCCTTTCTCCCTCGAAAAAACTTTTCCTGACATTCATAAATCATTCTCAGCCTTGCCTTACTTTGGTTCCACTTGAGGAGTTGTGGTTGAATGATGTCTGAGCATGATACCATTACCGTGTATTGTGGCTAGCAGGCCCTAGGTAGGTGTAATGGGGAAAACCGGCCGGTAACTGTAGCAACATGGGATGTCGTCTATTCTGCGTATTGGTAGTAATTCTTTGGCATGTTGCTGCGGAATATGCGCTTCGTCGATACAGAGCGGATCCGAAACTTTAACGACCACTCTGATCTTCACACTGGGACAATTGGATATTTAAAATACTGAAATTCTGATATGTTTTGAATTGTTCCGTAAGTATTGTAATTCTGTGACAAATACTCGCAAGTCAGTGACGCATTTCATGTAGCTTGCATGACGCATGTTGTAGCTTCTTATTTTTAATTTAATAACTTTATTTTTTTATATAGAATAATTATTTATTGAATCTTCCACTGATAAATATTTTACATAATTATATTTACGAAACGGGATTAATCAAACTATTGTTCATATCAACCTATTCAATAATTTTAAAGTTTCGAAACTATTCCAGACGACGTCAAATCTCAAAATGTTTAAGCTTTCATAAACATTTTAAAAATCATTAGAACTCAACGAATCTTTTTAAAGAATCAAAATTCCAAAATGTTTCAGTCATTTACACATTTCGTCACTTCTTGTTCTGTGATTTCTTGGTTTAATCGTGTTTTGTTACGGCGGTTAACGCTAATCCATTGGATTTAACTTACCGAATGGTTTTCTTTTAATGAATGCAGTTCATAATATATTAAGTTAATGGAATTCAATTAAACATTTTGGACTGGTCTGAATTTGATGTGGTATTTCCTGCAATTTTGAAGATTTCACGGCGTCAATAAAGGCTAACCCTGAGAAACGGCAATTTTAATTAATTTAAGTACCATTGAAAATGTGCTAGAAATTTAAATCAGATTCTGGTGTGAATTGTACCACGTCAATTCATGTACATTCTAAAAAAGGGCGAAATTGCATCGTACTCAAACTAAAAAATGAGTAGCCTTCAAAGACGCCACAAATCTCTTCAAAATTGCTCCTTAGCCCCCAAAGTCAAATCCTAATTGTATCAAACCTTTTTCCCGTCACGGAATTTGCAGTGACCTTCAATCAGAGAATTAGCGTCCACCATAATGAGAGCCTTCGTGCCCAGTGGTGGGCAGTCAAAGTGGCTCGTAAATTATTCCTTGGGGCAGGAGACTTCTCTCCAACTCTAATCTCATGTTTTTGTCTTAATTCCTACTCACGACTAACATAAGTAGCACTACTGCACTCAATCTAGGCCTACTACCATTATCAACGTCAGGGTTTAATGTACGGCTTGAGTCCACTCCAAGCAGCCTCTATGTGTCATGAGAAGCTGAACCGTTAATTTGGATAAGGTCAGACTTCAGTTCAGACTTTGAGACTCAAAAACTCGTTGTGCAAAACTTGGACACTCGACTTGCAAAAAAAAAGTCATCACCAAACTTGATTCCCTGATGCGAAACGAATGATTATTGATGTTCTCCTTTTCTTACACTATCATAACAATCCAAGTGTTCAAACTGGTTTTCAAGGCCAGGAATCCCAATTACTTCACAATGGGGTGTTGGTAATTTCTTTGCCACTTGGCTTTCTGGACTCACAAATCCTGTTCACAAGCTTCACACTCACTAAAATTACAATTTACCAATCAGTGGAATCTCACTTGGTGACACTTGGCTTGACACGACGTAATTGTGACTAATTTCTGTCAACAGAAGAACCGCCAGTCAGGGAAGCACTGATATTTAATTAAATCAATATTTCTTTTTAAAAATACAGTTATTATGTTCGTCAACTCAGGCAAACGAATAATGTCTACACTGCATCCGGCTTAAGATTGAGTTTTACGAGGAACTCAGAGTCAGCATTTAACTTAACACTGGAATGGTACGACAATGGCATGTTCAGCAGTCCACCAATCAGAAGGCCTCTCAAATGTCACCTGAGCCCTGAAGAACAATTAAGGCTGGGCGTCAACAAACCGTGTAAAATGTTTAAAATCGTGAGGCGTAATTATGAACACTCGAAGTTGAACCCGGATTTGGTTTAGCAAAAATTAAATTAGACCATTTCCGGAGGCACAACAGTTAGAAATTGTGTAATAAAGGAACGGAACTCTTGAGCTGCCCTTTTTAGTGAGAACAATAGGGAGCCAAAACAAGTTCACTCCCCGTCTGCCACTTCTCAACTGAAGTTGGGGAGATGCACATGGAAGGCTGAGGCTGTTTTGGGGCAGATTCATCATGGGTAAAGCCATGGCATGGACAGACACTGCGCTGAACGAAGAGACTCATGTGAATAGAGATCAGTTCAGTGCCCAGGCCACAGTACACTACGGAACCAGAAGCTTTTCTGAATCTAGCGTGGCTTGGAACATTTGCTATTATGGAGATGAAGGGGAAATTCTGGGTAAACACGCGATCAAGATTTTGAGAAAATATACAAGGAGGGTGGTTAACCTTGTCTGGACTCAATTGGACCAATGTTTGTGTTTTACTGACTTTTTGAACCAGGAGGGGTTGGCGGAGGGGATGGTATTGGCATGTGGCAGGTTTTGATGTTGCGGGTTTCGTTGTTGCGGGTTTCCTTATTGCGGCGGATATGTACGTGTGCTCTATTTAGAATTTCTATGTCAGCAAAGATGCAATATGAAATTGCACAATATTGTTTGTGCTGCGTAACGCCATAGTCTAAATTATTTAATTTGGGCTTATGTAAATGTGCTAAATAATTGTAAAGTTTCGAGCACGCCAAAAGTTGTATTCTGCAGTTGAATAAAGACAAATACCATATTAAAAACATTTTCGCTGTTTAGTCTTTGGTTCAAAGTTCAAATCGCATAGGTTTGGAATTAATTCATTTATTAAAATATTTTAAAAATTAAAAGTGCATTTATATGTGAGTTTTTTTTTTTTTTTTAATTATCTTCACTACTTTTAGCCAACTTTTTTCAACTTGCATTGTTGGCACTTTTAGTAGTAATTGAAGTGACATTAATCACAAGTTTACTGACTTTGAATTTTAACCTGTATTTTCCAATTAACTGTGGCAGAATTTCAACTTTTCGGTAATACTTTTCCAACCTGTAATTAAATCTCATAATTTTAGATACGATTTTACCCATTTTCGATAATTCAGTGCTTTTACACGTTTACAATGTTCAATTCTAACACTACACCAATTTTGCCCACTTCTATCCTCCTACCAGCCAAAAATTTAGCCACTTTCCCCCCAGTTTTGTATTTTTAAACCTTAATTTTAATCACTTTTCTAACCTAAATTTCTTCAATCTCTATTTTGACATAGCCAATTTTCGCCCACCAACTCTCAACTTCAACTATAGCTTTCAAATTGAATCAACTTATTGGATGATGCGTGACGTGTGGCAACTTCAATTAAAAACGCCGGGTCGATCTTAAAATCGAAAAGTTTACAACTTTTAAGTTAGTGAGTAGCTTTTTAATTGGGTTAACTAAACATCTCAAGATTACATCTTTATATTTGAGAAATTACGTGAGATTTAAAATATATTAAATATTTTTATTGCGACGTCTTCATTTTCTGTTAAATTGTAAAATCAAAATATCTAAAAGTTGTAATGCATCAAAGTCTAAAAAATCGCTAGTCGTTTGCATAAAACATTTGTTATTGTCAATTTGTTATTATTTAATTTAGCCTGTGTTTTAAACCCTTTATTCCATATTTATATCCCTATCTTGTATCTCATGGCCAATATTCAACCTGAGGACGCACCTCACACCCGGTATAATAACTCTATTCGAAACAGCAGGGTCGTTATTGAAGACAAATAAGGAGTTTATTCGGGAAAATAGGGATTTGGGTTTAATTGAACCCGGTGCATCCTGCATCATATGCATTGCATAATATGGGTGCAGAACTGCATCATGCTCAGCTCCACTGCAGGCACAGTTTCTAATTTTAATCCGCTACCCTCGCTCGCCTTTTGTGTGAGAAGCAATGAATGAACTTGAGTCAATGGAACCACGTGAGCATGGAGCAGATGTGACTCTGTACATACATATGTCCACAAATCCGCTTTCAATTTCATACCGCATTATCATCTCTGTTTGAGTTACAATTGTACTCCCATTTTGGTAAATAATACAATTTTATGTAACGCCGAAGTGATAGAATATAAGGAACTTCAACTTCAAACTTCATCATCGCCTCCAGCCCAAACCAGACCACAACAGACGAAAAAATTCAGGCATTCATTGAATTACTCAACCTTGAATCATCTGAAACCATTCATTCCAATTGACGAGTCACAATTAGACAATTTCAATTGCAACTCGATCAAGTTGGGCTTTTCCTGAGGAAAACAAAAGAATTGGGTGTTGAGGCATTGAATGTCAAGTCAAGTATGCACTTCGGCCCTTTGGACTCATAAGTACACTGTGACACTGTCCAAGGCAAAATGACGTGGTTTGATGATGCACAAATATTGATAATATGCTCTCTGAACACTGTTTTAAATTGAAATAATGATCTAACTTAAAAATTTTAATTGTTCTTGGTTCAAATTGTTTCTGGCGATGTGCCATTTTTGTGTGTCGCTCGTTTCGATATTTCGAGCGATTTGTTGGCAAAACTGTAGATTGTTAATACAAAACTTTTTAATACTCAGTTCAACGACGTCCGATTTTAAATTTTTAGTTTGGTTAAAATTATTAGGTACACTAAACAGTTTTTTGTATTTTTTCCTCTCAACTAGACTTAGACCAATTATACTCAGAATTTGTATTTAATTAAAAGTTTAACCATTGCCTGCATATTCAAACTACACGCTGGCATGTTTAACTCACTCAATTCAACCAGATTAATTCATATCCCAACTCAACTCAACTCAAATACCTCAACTGAAATTCAAACCCAGCTCAACTCAAATTCAAACTCAACTAAACTCAAATTCAAACTCAACTAAACTCAAATTCAACTCAAATTCAACTCAGCTCA
>JAQFYU010002343.1:0-12138 GCA_034694905.1 Ceratophysella granulata
CTTACAAATGTCCTACTGAGAGCGTTAAACCTAACCTAACTAAGCAAAATCGAAGTTAGTCGATTTCCTATAAAATTGTAATTTTGCGGTTGACGTATACGGTTAAACAAGTTATTTTATGATGAGAAGCTGATGTATTTACGGTATGATACTCGGAAATAATTAAATTTTTGGCTGAAAGTCAAGAAAAATTTGAATTCGTCGTGCCTTACATCTGGATATTGAAATTCTTCTTCGAAATGCTAATTGCTCAAATTGTCAATTTGCCAAAACACGTATAGGGAAAAATGCGTTTTAAAGTAAATTAAAAGATCTGCGCTAATTTAGAAAGTGCATTCACAATTGACTATTTTAACGGAGAAACTATCATGCTGTCACCATATTTAGCACATTTTTAGGTTACCGAATTAATTTAGTGAAATCTGATATTTTTTCACAGAATCCAATTTACAGCAAGCTATTTAATACTAATATTCTTGCGCAAGCTAGATTCTGTGAAAGCCAACTTGGAAATTCGACTTTACAACCGCAACCGACATTGAAAAAAAATAGGGTAATGAATTCCGTCATATAGCAGAAGATATGTAGTTCGAGTAAACCCTGGAACCCCGTCGTGCACAATATATCGGATATGAAGAGCCGGAGAAGCCTAGAACACGGTACAACGACCCGCGTATAGCAAGTAATGATAAAAAATGCATTCCCTCAGTTTATTAGTATTTCATGAAAGACTATTGACCTTGCACTACTCACACACACACACACACACATGCATAGAATAAACATCCCATAAACATAAAAGTGCATAATATGAATTATTAGACAACTCGCCGTCTCCTTCCAATACACGTTTCAGATTCCCACTTTCCAACCTCCTAACATTTTTTTTCCAGCCGGAGAAAGGCAAGGGTAAAAATTGTTTTTATTGATTGGATAAAGACAGGGCTGATAGGAAGCCAGGCTTCCACTCTGTGTAAACGATGTTAGTTTTCCCTGCCTTGCCCAAATAGAGATGGATGTTTCGGGATCTCAAGTTGGTGTCTGTTGTGCGAGAGCCGAAGAAAGACTTGAAAGTCAGTTTTTACCCAGTGTAAAAAAACCAGCAAGTTCCTAGCCTGGCCTGGCCTGACATGGCACATTCTGTGTGAACTGTGTATATGTGTGTATGTGGAGAAAAAGGGAAAGTGGTCGGGTGAAGACATGAGCTTTGAATCCTGCAGGCGTCCCATCAAACATGTATGGACCAATGTTTAATGTAAATACTCAACACTACGAAAACCTACTCCAATATGCATCTACATGGAAGGGGTACTCAGGCAGTCCACACACAACGATTACATCAAACTTTTACTATCAAAAATCCAAACTACAATATAGACTCAAGGGCTACTTGATCAACTCTGCCCTTGACAACACACACAGTCCCATTCATCTGAGGCTAGAACCTTCTCATAAGGCTTAAATTGAATTCCAAATTATGTTAAGCTGTACCTAGCGTAGTGCTCATATGGAAATCAGAGCCTAAATGGACCTGCCCCTGTAAAAGTTCTGGAATCTTGTAGTAATTAAAATCATTTTGCTTAATCAAATTTAATCTAACCTTAACATGGCCTTGAAACATGAAATTGACATATATTGAAGTATTGGGTAGATTTATTTCTATACCGTCCAGGGCTATTTTGTTTTGTCAGTTTTAAAAATTTCTGGCCGAGCAAAAATGATTAGCCTAACCTGACTGAAGTGGCTTGTTTTAAATTGGTCGGCGAATTGTATTGCGAATTTAAAAATTAACTGAGATAGAACTATATTTATTTCGAGCTATGACCGTTTCAGCAAAATTGCGAATTGTTTTTGAACTCTGGTCATATAAATATAAAATTTAAAAACAACCTGGATGTTGAAGCTAGGTCCAGATCATTTTTAAAAAAATTCAGCTGGGTTCAATTTTACTGAGTATTTTATTTTCACATAAAATGTAAAGCACCTCCATTTGAAGTTTGATCGTAAAGCCTTTAAAATACATAATTCTATTAGAAATCAGTCTATATTAATATTTTTATAAATTTGATATTTAAATCTTCTTTTTTAAAGTATTTAACGATGTAATTTTAAAAAGCAAAATGACAAATTGCCAGCCGCATTCATTCAAAAACAGTAGCTCTAATTGGTTGGACGGTATTAAAATTTGTCAATTTCATGAATTTTCACATAAGATCGAATAAACCATATGCTCAACCGTTTAGTACAATAAACAAAAGGTTTTATATTTCCCTCCGGGAGGGTTTAATCATAGAGGTAATAATACTATATATACTAAGACTATATATACTTAATATATACAGTATTAGTACCTCTATGGGTTTAATGAATAAATATTAGCCGTAGCCATAACATTAAATAAAATTTGAAAACATTGGAGCAAATTGATTAAAATATACCAATGTCCAATTTATATACGTACAATTACGCGTCTAGCAATTCGACTTAAGGTTAAAAATTCATATTTTGAAAATAAATTTCGAAAAAATGTCAATATACTGAAATTGCCCGTTGAAAGTCGAATTGCACTGTAAAAATCCTTAAAATTCTGTACCTGAAGTGTAGCGTATAGAGTTTTTAGACCCAACTCTAGTCCCAAAGTTGAAACTTTTTCGTATTTTGAACTCATTAAATTACTCACTTAGCCCAATGGGTTCCCACAAGGATTTTAACTGAAAACTTTTTTTTATTTCCCCCTCCGTCACTTAAAGTTCTAATGAGTCCTCTCCATCTATCCACCTTACTTTCCCACTTGAGAGAACAATCATCACCTCCGCTCCTTCACTTCACAAAAAAAAAGTAAAAAAAGAAAGAAAAACTCTTGAAGAAACTTGAAACCTTCTTCCGTGCTCATCTCAAGTGGATTTTGAATGGAAAGTTTGTAATAAAAAGTGATAATGCTTTCTATTATTCCCGTGTCGACTCGAGTACTTAAGATTAGGCTCCGTTAATGAGAACTAGTCATCGTCTTCATTAAGATACCATTATGGGGATTCGGGGAGCTTAAATAGCTCTGCATATTGTACATTGTCCAAATAGCTTTAATGTGAGCCTCCAATGCTTTCTCCTTGACATTATTTTAAGGTTTCCAGGTAAGAAGGCAGTTGTTTAAAATATTTAATGACAAATCGGGTTCAGCTCATATTTATTGTATTGCATGTGTAAAACAGTAGCTAATTTCTGAATTCAGGGTTTCAGCGCTTTATTTTACCGTTTGGGTGCAATTTTTAAAGTTTTCGCTAATTTTAATATAATAATGCGAAATTTCGGAGCTGTTTTGTAAATTCCTGCTCAAAAACGAGCTTATGACCAAATTTCTATCAGGCTATTATAGAATTGGTAGTTCACAATTTGCGAGTTCTGGTTTTTCAGCTTGAATTTGCGGTTTTCACGTTTTTTTGCAGTTAGTTTTGTATTTTAACCGTTAACCAGTTTCATTCTTAAATCTGGGGTTTCAGCACTTCATTGTGTGGTGTAAATTGCAAGATAAGCTTTCAAAAAAAATGTTATTCACAATTGTTCACGATTGTACTATTTTCTATCTATAAACCAATTTATGGATTATTTTCTGTCGGTTTATTTGAAAATAATTAGATACCTAAATATTTCGGGTCATCAACGTTTTACACAATTATTAATTGTACTGAAATAGGTTTCCAAATTTTTACGCAGTTCATTTTGCACTTTTTTAATCTCGAACTACTTCAGGTTACATTTTAGTGCAATTATATTAATACATCAGCTGATTCTTATATGCGCGCTCTGCTTTTCAATCTTTTTGTAACGTTTTCAAAGCTTTAAAGTCTCCTGCACTTAAATTTTGACAATTTTAAACCACCAACCAACTCCAGATTACAATTCTAAAATGTTCAAAATGAATTTAGACCTTATGTTCACTACTATTTGGCAAAAAGAAATTTGAAAGATTTGATTTGATTTGATTTGATTTGAAAAAGAAGCAGAATCCAGAATCAGATTTTTAAACTTTTGTCATTTATATTTTTGAAAGTATTTACCAACTAACCGACTTCAGTCAAAAATTTTAAAATAGTGTTTTAAATAGTCACTAGTCACCGCGAAATATGCCTGTATTTCCAACACTATTTTGCAAATAAAATATTCGCAGAATTCCGATATCGATTTTTCAAGCTTTGACTTTCATATACAGCTAATTTTGAGTTATTTGCAATCCACTAACCAGCTTCCGTCAAAAATTATATAATAGTGAATTAACTGCTCAACTTTGAATTGAATTGATTGGGCGAAAGCCATGTCAAATAAACACATATTGATTGATTGATTAACTGCTCAACCGCGAAATTGGCATTTATTTCCAACACTATTTTGCAAATAAAATATTCACAGAATTCATATTTCGATTTTTTAAGCTTTGATGTTCATATGTAGCTAGTTTTGAATTAATTTAAACCACTATAACCAGCTTCAGTCAAAAATTTAAAATATTGAATTATATGTTCAATCGTGAAGTTGGCCTTAATTTTTCCAACATTACTTCGCAAACAAAATATTTGCAAAAGTCAATCTAAGACCTAAACCAAGTTCTTGAAAATACACGAGATTCCAGCAAATACAATAAAATTTGCAAATGCTAAGCCGAACCTCTTAAATATACAATTTGAGTACAAGCATGTTTATTTTGTCCATCTTTCATCAAGCAATTATCCCTTCACATTGACACTCGAATTGATGCCATTTAAATACCTAAACTCAAAGTATATACAATTGTCGACAAGGCCTGGGCCTCAATAATGCAGGCACCAGTTTATCCAACCTGCTAATTTTGTTTCAACTTCCAAAGTGACCATTGTCAACGTCAACTCTGAACTATCCCAAAATAGCCTATTATGCAAACTTAGCTCTTCTACCTCAACCTACGCTTATGCTAATTTGTAGAGCTCAATTTGAAACTTACAGTTGGATTGACACATCTCCGCATCGGGTCAGGTCCTCTGTACGTCGGTGAGTATCTTCCAGGAAAACAACTTCCAGGTGAGGAGATGGAGGAACCAAGTGGCTTGCCATTCATGACTTTGTCACTCGAGTACATGGCCACGGCTGTGGGGTAGTAGGAAGGGGCTCCAGGTGCCCCGCCTGACGGCCAAACACAAATTCCAATACAAATTAGTTCAAAAAGGCTCAAAAAGTTGAAAGAAAATTAAGCAAAATTAATTTTACAATAGGAAGGTTTCATAAACTTGAAGTGGCAGGGCAGCAGGGCATTCCAAAAAAGAAGTTCTACAATGCCAAATAATACGACGGCCAGGAGGTTGGTTTTTTTATATAAAAAAGTCAAGTTAAAAAGCATGAGGGCAAGAAATCATAATTTAAAAAGTTTTTTAAAGGGAAGCCAGGAGTACTGAATGGTTCAAACCTCGATGCATCATGATACTATACTGAGATCTTGAGGAACTTTAACTTCAACACACTACAGTCACTGTTTTTAGTTTTGTTTTGTATAAAAATAAAACTATTCACTTTTGAAATTAATTTCAGCGTCTAACTGTTCCATTTTTGGTTTATCTATTTTTTATAATTATTTTAAAAGTAAAAGTTCACTTTGGGAATTTTGTATTTTTTGGTAGGATTTGTGATTGACGGGGATTTTTGGGATTTGCGAGTGGAGAAGGTTCCGTGTTCTGACCACTTTCCGTCCGTCCACTCGAGTCTTTATGAGCCTTGTGGCAATCCAAACTTCTTTGTTGGTTCTGACCAGGTTTGGCAGTGGGGAAAGGCAGAAGAGTCTGGAGCAGGCTGAGCGGATCCGAACAATAGGAGAGATGGTTTGAAATCCTGGGCTTCGGATTAGTGTTTTCTCCACTCCACCTGTTTCCAAAGGCTTTTCCCACTTTTAGGGCGCAGGGCACGGAGACAGACACGTTGTGGAGATGGAGAGACCCGAGAAAGGACTTCTGGCCTCTTCAGAATGTGGCAGGAATAAAGTCCCGAGTCCCGACTCACCCAAACCCAACCTCCCTCTTTTTTCACAAACACAACTTACGAAGGATGTTCCAGCCTTTTTCGGCTCCGCCATTTCCGCTCAAATCTCACCAGAGGCATGGGAGCGGAAGGAGGAGAAGGGAATATGGAAAATGGGAATTTTGCACGATTTAAAATATAATTGTACTCTCATTTACTGAACTATTGGTTTGAGCATCGGCAATTTTTGCCACGTGTTTAAGTTTTGGCGGGTTATAATTACAAAGCTTCTGTAGAAAACTACACCAGAAAAACAGTGAAATAAGAATAGGGCTCTAAAATTCAGATTTCGGCCTCCTTTTTTTTTGGGTGAACCAGTTGAATTAGTGCATAGAATTGGGCTGATGTTTTAGCGCTTTCAAATTTGTCCAATTTACCAAATAATTGAACGTTGATTTACTGAATTATTGTTTTGAACATCCACAATTTGTGCCACTTGTTTAAGTTGTGGCGGGTTATAATTGCGAAGCTTCTGTAGAAAAGTACACCAGAAAAATAGTGAAACAAGATAAGGGCTCTAAAATTCAGATTTCGGCTTCCTTTTTTTTAGTTTTTTGTTTTTTGGGTTGAACCAGTTGAATTTGTGCATAGAATTGGGCTGATGCTTCAGCGCTTTCAAATTTGTCCAATTTACCAAATAATTGAACATTGATTTACTGAATTATTCTTTTGAACATTGACAATTTTTGCCACGTGTTCAACTTTAAGTAAATCAAAATAGCGAGAAAAAAATCGATACCGCAAAAAAAATGAAACAAAAATAGGGTTGTAAAAATCACTTTTGGGCTTCGTTTTCTGAAATTTGCTATTTTTTTAAAATGATGAACCAGTTCAATTATTGCACAGAGATGGACTGATACTCATCAGCGTTTTTAAAATTATCAGAATTTTCAGACGTGAAAATATGCATTAAATTTTCAAGACCTTAAGCCGTGTGTGATTCTATGAAGAAGTTTACTGTCTTCTGCAGTAATTGGGCGATTTTCTAGTGGATTATTTAATAAATTGTGCTAAACGTTTTAAAGATGTGCAAAAAATGCTTCAGGTTGCCCGTTGATAATTGCACACGTTTCTAATTATTAATAAATTTATTTGAAATTTTGTGTTGATTTTTTAAAATTTCCCTTCGGTCAATTTCCGTCATACTAAAATAAAGAATAAAGGGTTGCAAATACTCTTCTTGCTTTTGGCAATCGTGTATGAATTCCGGTTGCTTTTATCGACAATTATTTTCGTACAAGAATTCGCCATTTTGAGTTCAACCTTCCGAATAATCTAGCTGATGTTGACGTTGGAGGTTTTCCATTATTTTCAACAATTCAAAATATATTTCAGAGAAATAGCTCTTACAGATTTTTCCTGCGAATTTAAAAATAGTGCAAATATGGATAATGACAATAGGCAATGTTTAAATTGTATTCACAATATTTAGTTAAATTGCAATTATGGCTGGCTATTTGAAGCTCCTTAGCAACGAGAGGCATGAAACACTAAAAAATTGCAAAAAAATTGAATATCTGCACCGACGTTTAAAAATTTTAAAATCTACCATTAAATTTGAAAAAAAGAGCCAATGATCTTGTTAAAAGTAAATTCGGGAGTCGCAGCTTTACTCCGATTAGAATCCTGATCCGCCATAAGCTTCCATAAGTGACCATTATAAGCCGAGTGTCATATCTACAAACAATTCCAGCTTCAAATCAGCCCTTCGTCAGGTTCCGCTCAGAAGCACAAAGTACAGAAGCGTTACCATGTTACCGTACCGTTTGCTTTGACAGATATGTCAATTCCAAAAGATCAAAGGCCTAAAAAACGAGGAATACGTACTATAATTGGAATTAGATTTCTGTATGCCTTCTCTCTCTGTTTTTGTGTTCTGATTCAATATCAGACAGAGTATTTCAATTTGGTCTCCCATAAGGGACTCAGTGAGTCAATAAAAATATGCTGACATGAACCTTTGACTGCTCGTTTTCCTCTTTCTGCTTTTCTGAGAAGCCTTCAATTTTGACTAGGGCTCGTGTCAGTTCACAGCTCAAATTCAAATTCGCTCATCTTCAAAATTCTAAAATTCAGAATTACGAATTTGGCTAATTTATTGAAGATAAAATTTGTTTTAACAAAATCCGAATTTGGAACTTAAAAAATCTGACAATTTATATTTTTGAAAGGTGGAATCCAAATGCGAATATGCTAGCAGCCCTATTTTTGCTTCCCGAATTGAATCCCTTATTTTTGAGCTCCTCTCCCGTTTTTTTAGTTGATGGGACTTAAAAAGAGCGAGAGTAGTTTGAAGTGCTCAGGTTGAGTTCACATGAGTAATCTTTGAGAACAGAAGCCAGGGTTTAGTGCTTCCACCAGATCCGCCTTTCTATTCACTCCTATTCATTGAATCACTCGCTCAATTGAAATTCATAAGCCCAAAGACTAAAAAACGTGGAAAACAGATACTCGGGTTAGGTTAGGACCATTGGGCCCGAGTTTCTAAAAAAGCCAGGCTGTAAATAAAAGCTGTCCGTTCCGTTCTCTTGCTCATTTGATTCCGAATTTGGCCCTTTGGCCCTTTACAATCTTTGTCGGTCCCCTTTCTCTTTGTTTTAGCCTCTCAATATTTTGACATTTGTTGACGGGTCATAGTGTTGACTTTATGAGTAAGGGAAGGCTTATTATGCAATTTTTCACGTGGACAAGTTATCGACTGTTCAAATTTAAGATCTCAACTGTTCACATCAGCCAGGTTTCAGACCAAATTTTATGCTGCATATTTTTTTTTTGCTTATTTAAAGATTTTAGTGTATATATGCATATTTGAGTGATTTGCGAATTGTGGTGCATAGTTTGAAGTTGTGTATGTAATTTTTAATATTACTGAATGTTGGTTATGTCTATTTTGTCATTTTAAGCCTCAGTTTGTATTTTACAGCATATTTTATGCATATTTTGAAGTTTCTGGTGTATAATATATGTATATTTTGAAATATTCTAATTTTGATATATATTTGCACATTTGGATCTTTGTTTTCGAATTTTGATGCATCTTTTGAAGTAATTAAACATAATTTTATAATTTTACTGTATAATTTTACATTTTTGAAGGTATTTTTCAATTTTTTTAGTTTTTCACACAAACAGAGCGGCATTTTAGTTTTTGACAATATTTTTTTGGAATATCAAAATATGCCTCGGCTGGATTTTAGTTGGATGTTTTTCAACATTCATGGAGCTCATACATCTCGACTTATTAAATTATATATCTAGCAAATGCTTTTTCAAATTTTAAATGCGTATTTTTGCCTGAAAACTGCCTTTTGTTGTTGTTGTATATTTTGCATATTTCGACAGTTTTCATTATGAAAGAGCCGTTCTTCCTTGCTTATGGAAGAATTGTAATGCATGGCATGACTCTTAAAATATTAGCAATAGTTACAGATAGTTTCTTGAAAACAAATCAAAATATTCGCAAAATATTCACAAGACATTCATATGTCATCGTGGGGTGGGCTAATTACGTGCGTGTAAAGAGGCCTGCTTTCATCAGTTGAGCATTTAGCATGGCTTAACGTACATATTTTAAATACAATTCATCTGTTTGTAAAATTTACACAAAAATACAGGTACAAATTGAATTGAACAGTATGAAAGGCCTTTCAAATCATAATTGATTTGAATTCATAGGAAGCAGTTATCAAGCTGTTTACAATTACAAGGGTCAAATTAGACTAGGTTCCGTACATGCCAGAAGTCCATTATGCTATGAGAAACCCGATTAGAATTATACGCTCGCAGCTTATTGTCCTGAAGCAGGAATCACAGGGTTTTGGGCCAGATAATTCGGACTAATGATTATTGGATTCATTCCAAGGTTTTTGTTCCGACCCGAGGAGACGTAAGCATATTGTTCCCAGAAGCACCTGTCACAATATCCCGTACTTACCCTCTCTTCTAAACAAAATATAGAAAAAATCCCCGATTCAACCCTCCAATTCCATAAGTATCCCTTGTGCTTGGGCTGGAGAGATGAGCTATGTCCTTTTCGTACCCACTTCCGATTTTTTTTCTGTGTCCGCTTTTCCCGGTTTTATTTTCCAAAGTGGGATTTTTTGACAGAGGTTGTTCTCAATGGGATTAGTAGGTACTTTGGAGATAATATCAATAAGCAGGTAGCAGGTTGACAGACAATTAGGTAATTCCTCTCGAAAGAATTTCCCGTGAAGTTGGAGTACCGTGAGGTTTCTCATTCGATCCGGGCGGCCCCAATTGGCCAGCGCCATGATTTCGCTGGCGAATATCCTATTTTCTTTGGAAAAATGATATTGCAAAATTTTCAAGAATAAATTGCCAAATTTCATCTTAATTTGATTAAGACAGGCCTAAGCTGTTTCTATCAAATGTTTTCTGTGATATTGCTTTTTTAATGCGCAGTCAAACAATGGGACTCAATTTAAATCTAATTTTGTGTAGGATTAACTGCATTTTAGGGTTAAAGTTTTTTTTGCTAAGTGACAAACAGAATAAAAGCAAAATCTGGTAAAACATACCCGCTAAGGTCGTCAAATATGGTTAAAAGTAATATTTTTGTTGAGAATAATGAATTAATGTATAAAAATAGATTTACACTTTTTTAATCAATGTATATAACGAAAATAGATTTAAACTTTTTTTTCGAAACTCGATATTAATTTGACATTTTCTGCATTTTTTTTACGTTTTTCACAATTTTATAAGTCGAATTTTAACTCTACCATTTATTTTCAAAACATTAATGCATCTTGTTTGTCAAATATGATTTTTCTTCATGTTTTAGCGACATATAAATCGATTTTAACGTATACGACAAACTTTAGTGCAAAAATCAGTGATATATTTAAGGGCAACCATAATAAAGCTGTGTGCACGAAACAAAATATAAATAAAAAAAATATAAACAAACACAAATAGAAGAATACTTTAAAAATCTTCATGGATGATTTGCATGTATGTATACCCAATTTCAGGTAGCTTAACATAATAACATGGTTTTGAAACAAAAGCGGCTTCTGAAAGAGTATTCACGGTACCAGAAATGCCCAAGCTTCACAAACGGTCTTAGTCAGGATTGCATGTACAGAGAATCCATCCGGACCAGCTTTCCAACTTCCGGGTTATCTCTCCCTTCCCAATTCTCAACTAAAACAACTTGATAACCCTCGTCACACGGAAATGAGTTTACAGATTCTTTCACGGGCAAAACAAAAAAATTACAACGTCTACTTCCTTGCATTATGTATTGTGTCCGCAGCCAATTTGCCAAGATTTTTTTGTTAGTAATTTTGTACTGGAGGAAGAAATCAAAAACCGAGTCGAACATCTGTAGATTTATTAGCAGTCCGTACAATATAAAACCTTTTGTTCAGAACAAATATTTGTTGGAGTCATAGCCTTAGAGAACAGATGGATTTATTTCAATTGAAGTAGTACAGGAGTATCAATGTTTTGGGGGTAACTCTAGGAGCTTCCTAGCCTTTTTTCGGGTTAAGCCAAATGGTCATCTCCTATTGTAAATCCATTGTTACTGGAATTTCATGAGTTTTCATGTGTTGCACGTATGTTGTAGACAAGGATCGCTATGGCAGATCCTTTTCTGAGCGTCGCTATATTAAATATTATTTTTATAAATTATAGGAAACATAATTTTGGCGAAATTCGGCCTTGCAAATAATTTTATTCAAATTTTACAAAATAACTGAAACGCACTAATTTGCGGTAAAATTAAAATCCTGAGCTTTTTTTAAAAGTTCTCAGCCGTTAAAAATTCGTAATTCAGCAATTAAATATGTCCTAGTTGTAGTTGAATTCATCCATTTTCAATTCTGAAAACGCAAAAAATACAAAAGAATAATTTTTAAAAAACCCAAATTTTTCTGTCGAAATTTTAGAACTTTTTTAAAAAATGCAATTGGCTAATTACTTAAAATTTGTTCAACGTGTCAGCTGTATGCTTTCAGTACGTCAACATCTCATTATGTTGGAACTTGGGTAACATACATTTTGTTTGTTTAAATTGAGTATTTCAAATAATTTGATGAACTATTATTAGCTAAATCGATTGAAATTCAATATTTT
>JAQFYU010002344.1:0-12135 GCA_034694905.1 Ceratophysella granulata
GCCCGTCATGTTCGTCGTCATGTGCGTCTTCTACGTACATCCTTTTGGTCGCAAGCTGCCGTCAGGCAGGTTTTTCGGAAACATTTAAGATCGCCTTGATTTTGATTTTTGATACAAGGTCAAGTACAATCTTTAAATTCAAATTCATTTATTCTGAGATTAACGTGTAAAATTAAATAGAATTCGTTAGCTGCTTAACCGAACTCAGAACGGAAGTAGGGAAGGTTTAACCTAACGGATTATCAATAAATGTCAGACGACACTCATACGACTTCGTGAGGTTACGGATCCGGTTTGTTTCCTGGATGTTGTTTCAGAATATGCCTTCGTAGTCCATGTTTTGTCGCATAGTTCCGATCGCAGGCGTGACACTGGAAGCGCTGTGATTTCTGATGTTCGGAGCTGAAATGTTTCTTGAAAGACGCTTCGTCCTGGAACTCGGAAGAGCACGTCTCACAGACGAACGCTTTTGTAGGTTCTTCTAATGTAAGAAGGAATGAATAGACACGGAATTATAAGTTTAGAATCTCGAGGATTGATTTAAAATGAAATCAATAAAAGCGAACACACCGTGAATTGATGAGTGAAGGGTGAGCTGAACATTATCTTCGAACCGATCCTCACATGTTTGGCAAACAAATGACTTCACTTGCACCTCACAAGTTCTCATATGGCGAGCCAAGATACGCTGGCTTCCAAAATCTGTTTTATGGCACATTTTGCAGACTAATTCGAAGGTTTTGTGAGAATTGTGAACGTGATACTGGAGTTGTCCTCGTGTGGAAAAACTTTTAATACAGGCTTCGCAGGTAAACCGAATTTTTTTTTGGCGACGTTCCAATTCTTTCGGAAGTGCCCTGGCCATGGTCTTGACAGCTGCCTTCTTCGGTTTTTTGGCTTTTCGTTTTTTTACGCTTCTAGCCTTCGCCTTTCCTTTCTGCTTACTACCTTTTGGTATCATGGCTTCATCAGGTTTGAATGCAGCCACAGGCCGTGATGAGGTCGCTGCTGGTTGAGTATGTTTCCGAACTTCCGATAGCTCAATGCTGTACTGATCTGCAGGATGAATGTGTCATTTTATTTTGTTCTTGAGGCGGATATTATGTCTTTTTTGACCCACCTGATGCTACTTCTGAAACGGTGGTCGTGTCGATTGGCGTCGGATACACACTGAAATCAACAGCAGAGCTAGTTGTTGATGGATCGGGCTTCTGTCTATTTGTTCCCAATTCACTCTTTGAATACAATAGAGCTTCATTTCCCCTCATAGATCCAGTTTCGGTGAGCTGAAATTCGCAACCGCCTTTGCTTTCAGCTACATTTCTCAGGAGACTATCTATTCGATCAGGCTTTGGTGAGCTGAAGGCGGTAGGATTGAACTCAAAATTCAATGAATTGCTTCGGTACGTATCTGTGTATGTATAATTGAGATAAACAAATCAAACATCATATTTCATATTGAATTAGAAGGTATAATATTCCGTTTCGGTCTGAATGATTCGATACCTTTTGAGCAATTCCGCAATACTTCGAATGAATTTTCAAGTTCTGGAAATTCTTCCTGGGATGGAGCACTACTGTTAGAAAAGTAATTCAGGTTATTGCCAGAAAGAAGGAATTCTTCCTCTCCAGTGTTCAGAAAATTGAGTTCCGCCGGAAATGGAATTAAAGAAGAGGCTTCATCATCGGCGTCAGTATGAACAGTGGAGGGTACATTATATGTTTCACTTCCGGGATCAACGGATTCGTGTAAAATGGGCTGCAATCCTTCCAATACCTCCTCTGTGTCTAAAATAAGTCAGCGATGATGTTAAAAACTTTTTCCAAGATGGATACTTCATTTCCACATCAACTCACCTGATGTGGTGTATTCAAACATTTCATCTGGAAAGTTCAGCAAGCTTGGCATCCTCCTACTATCATTCTCATCCTCTTGCCCAGAAGTATTCGCCGATCCACTTTCCCCAGCCGAGGTCTGGAGTGAAGAATCTGCAATGTTAACAATATTTTCAGAACATAATCAGCAGAGGAATGTAAATTGTATTTGTAATACAGTAGAAGAGCGACAGAGGTTGATTAAGAATTACCACTTGAGTCACTCGAGGAATTATTAATTGCTGCATTTCCAGTGGAACAGGACGCGGACTCGGAGTTACCAGGGTTAGACAAGTCGGCACCTGAGTTTTGTGAATCATCAGAACCTGTTCAATACACAAAAGTTCTAAACGTGGCGTGGATCTTGAACTCGAAGGTTTTTCTATGTATTATATAGTTGAAAAATACTGTTCGTTCAAGGATTTGTGATTTGTTTGACCGTTATTTCGCTTTAAATACAACCTTTCTCGTAGTCATAATTATTCACAATTCATATCAAGTCATGTGTGAAATACGAACTTACCTCTAATTACCGCCCATCTCTTCTTCAATTTCTTGATTTCTGATCGAAGGTAAGCCGTTTGTGCGTCAGTCATCCGCTTCTTCCCTTTCTTCTCCTTCATCCTATGTATCAGCTAGAGCTAATTAGAAATACAGGAAATAAATAATCCTAAACGCGAACACAACTATCGATACCTAACTTTAAAAATTACATTTAATTTACTACAACGACGCTTGAAGAATTTCAACTGAAGAAATAGAAGAAACGGGAAAAGACGCCAAAATTCAAAAGAACAAAGAAGAAGGAAAGTCGACAATGACGCTTTGTCTATGCGCTTGCGCCAACACGAAGCAAATCTTGGCCGTTGGCTTTTTCCTCTCTATCTATCGCCTCATTTCACACAGCGTTGCATTTGCATTACAAATCTTCGTTGTCATCTAAGGTCCCCTTCCCAGATTACGTAACACATTCCTATCTATATTTTACGTGAATCTATATGTTATGAAATATGATAAGTGGACTTCGTAATAATCCGAATTCGAATTCTGGCTTGTCGTCGTCGTCGTCGTCGATGGCAGTTTGTTTCATTAGTTTTGGTAAGCAAGGTGCACGAAAAAGTGAGCTGTGACAGTCCTTTGGTCAATTCTTCAGGAAAGTTCAGTTTCTTTTTCAGAAAAGGAGAATGAATCCAGAGAATTTCAAGAAACTGCTGTCCACGAATGCTGGAGAAGTTAATTTCTGGAAGGATATTGTTATAGGAGCTCTTCCACATTGTAAGTAATTGGTAATATTAATTTACTCTGTCTGTACAGTCCCTTCCCGGTCCCCTATGTACTAGTATCGTAGCGCGTAATTTTCCTGATCCGTGCTTTGAATACTGTATTTTACTGGCAACTTTAACTGGTGGAATCTTTATATTCCTTCTTTTGTTGCAGTGGGCATTCTTCAAAGCGCTTATCAGAATTGGTCATCGTTGTCGAGGGAAATCAAGGTCAAAGTCCAGGAGGCTGGTTATTCTGAACTGAAGTATTCGGAGGCCAGGACTTTGAAGGGTCTAGAATCCTTGAAATATAAACGTTTTGCAGTTATCTTCGCACACGCTTTCGACTGTTGGGATGTCATGCAAGAAACTTTTGGTAGGTTAATCAATCACTCTTAGACCAACTACTATTCCTTCTACTAAAATGAAGGCACAATTCTTATATCATATATTGACAATGAATATTTCACGTTGGTTTAAAAACTTGAATACATAAATCTTATCTGCGTGACATTTGGTCCAGGTGCATGTGGTTCAGATAGCACGGAAATGAACTGGAACTTGACTCTTGAACATGATGCCCTGAAAGCCATTAATGAGCTGGAAAACTTGATCGATAGTACTAACATTGGAATACGTGTCTTCGTGACTTTGGAATCACTCAGGAAGAGGCAACAACGACATTGGCATTCAGCAGCTAAACGTCTTCAGCTAATTGACCCCCGTAAGATTGGATACAAAGAACTAGCACGTCAGGAAACTGTTTCCCAAACAAATCCAAATTCTGATTCGTCATCAGTTTCCGAATTGGAAACATTAGATGGAGACGACGATTCTTCTTTCTGCTAGCTAGCTAAGATTCAAATCATTCATGAATTCCGTGTGCTTCGTTCACATTGTATTCCAGAACATCATCCACAGATGCGCAATTTACGAGAGTGAATAGTAAATATACATATATCTAACGTTTGATTTCAATTAGAATGAATTATTCAGTATACGTATGCATTCGTAGTATTAGTCAATTTGATAATTACCAGTAGTAGTTCTATGTATGTATTTGCCTTTCCTTCCCATGGCTATTTAAGCAATGAATTTCAATTACGTACCCAAATAATGCTAACCTCTAAAACTATTTCCTATTGTTTACAACACATGTTTTTCCAATTGGATTACAATAATGAAATCAATTTTCTACACAGAAAGAAGTCGTAAAGCGTAATAAAGCAGTTTTATTTATTCGTTTTTATTTATTCTGCATGACAAATCACTTATTGACTCACAAGAATTCCATAATACATGAGTGCTGATTTCAATCGAAAGTAGCACATAAAATGACCTTGAGATTGCGTCGATGCTTGAAGTTTGTGTAACTCGCTCTTGGTGGGAGTTTCCTACGTAGCGCTTGGTGTCAATTTTGACCAGTTGACTGCAGAGCCTTCATTAGTGAACGTTCGCGTTATTGCGAAAGTCCTAATTTCTAACATCACTATCTGCATGATGAAAGTTTCAGTTCTTAATAAGGGACGACAAAGTGTAGCAGTAGCTCTTGGAAGAAACGCAGTTCTTGCACTAATAATTTTAACAATCAATTTCGAAAAAACGCTTGGAAAAGATGACTGTGCTTCTCTGATAGCGAAATGCTTAGCCCAAGGAATCCTTGGGAAAGTTCTCGGTAAGAAAATTTTGTGAGTAAAATCGGGTAACGTCAGCGTTCTGAACTAAACCACCTTAATTTGACCGTTTTATCCTCATCTAACCGAACTTAGGAACAGGACCATGTGTGGACTATGCCAGAAATTGTCAATCAAAACGTGGCGGCGGTGGAGGTGGGGTCATCGGAGGCGGAATTGTGTAACCCGTATATCCAGATTTAACAGTGACGACCGGTCGTACCTTAAGCGCTGCGGCTTCTTGTTTCAGCATCATTTAATAAAGGTTGAAAGATTTTACAAATTATAACAATCATCAATTCAATGTACGTAATTTACCAAGATATAACTGAGCAGATATACTATGTATATGTATAGTGACCAGTACTATTGACGTGGATGACAAAACAGCTAGGGTACCCTGATTTTTATCCAATTCCATGTCCCGAGGTGATGAGCACGTTCCATCTTGAGGGTTCCACGCAGCCCAGCGTTTGCAAACACATCTTGTACCTGTATATTTACTGAAAAAAAATCCACGTCAAGGGCGCGCAACCATTTTGGAGTTTGGTGTCGTAATTTGAGCGTAGCTATATTAGGGCACTGGCTAAAGGCTTGATACAAGTCATCATTTATCTCGTATTTCAAAGTGGACTACTTCCTTTGTTTGTCTGTCCACGGTCTATCCACTATTTTAATTAAACAAACAGTATTTGAACATTTAACAACATGATATCCAATTCCTTTATGAATGAGGTTTTTCGACAGCGCTTCATTTCAGCTCTATTTTCCAGGAACTCTGCACTCAGGAATTGTCTACAATTCGTGAGTCTAATAAACCAATTTACAGCATGGTCGAAAAGATATGACTGAATTCTACTCACCTAATTACACATGTGCCCAAATTATGGCACGCAAATTCGTGGTGCGCAGCGTAACAGCGCAAATGCCGACGTCTATACTGTATAATTACCTTGAAGTTTTGCATACTGAATTCGGAACGCACATATTCCTTGTATTTCCAATACTGGTATGGGAAATCCACTTCAGCGTTACATTTTGAGTTCCAACCTCCGTGATGTTGGATAAAGTTTGCGACATCCCGAACGGAAGTGCAACAATATGGCCGCATCTACTTGATGAAGCGAAGCCAGCCGGAATGTAGCACCCCGGTTTAAATGCATCACGCCGTCGTTTTGGGGTGAGATAAATCGCTCTAAGGCTCAAGGCCTGAATACAACGACAGCGTCCTGGTTCGGATTCACTTTCTTCTGTAAATTGAAACAGTATGTATAACTTACATTATTCATTGAATGTTTCGCGAAATATATGCGATTGTAAAATTCGTACCATTCTTTAGTCGAAGCTGCAACAATGGAATACATTCCAGACCTTGTGAAATTTTGCAAATTCTGTGACTTTGTTCAGTAGTGTCACTTTCTAGTTGAGTGTCCCCATAATTACGAACTTCATTCATCTTCACTTGGCATGGCATACCATATAATAATCCTGGAGGATTTCTTATACGTGTTCGTCCTGAAAGAATGACTCGTATTTTTAATGAAGCCCACCCTCAGTATCTGCTTGAACTCCTCAGCATCAGCAAAAAATGAAAGTATGCATCAGTAAAAAGCTGTTTACCTTCCAATATGATTTCGGAAGAAGCGTTAGAATTCAAGCTGGAATTCCGGTCAATCTCATCAACGACTTGCAAACCTTTTACTTCACTTTGAATTTTCGTACCAGAAATTTGGGAACTTAAAATCACGAAAATCAAACTGAGCAAGACTCTGAGCATATCGAACAGCTGCGCTGATTCCTACAAACTTTAACTGAATCCAGCAAATTGTCAATTATTGTCTTGTCACTGTCGTCGATTTGTTGAAGTAGACCCTGCCCTGGTTGAAACTACTAAATGTCTCACAGGCTGTAATATAATAAGAAATGATGCATTTCGTGCTTGTTTAATACACAGCGGGTGTTAGGCAAAATAAGTATCAGTTGCCGAGGTGTTGATGACAGAAAATGTTATAAGATTCGATTTTCGTGGTCACGGTCAATTGAAACCTTAGAACGGCATGTTGTTTCTGTGTGACGCCACTCTATATGCAAATAGCGCGTTTAACTCAATTCATTGCGTAAATTAGTCGGTCAGGGTCAGGAGTCAGGACTCAGTTGCCTTATAGTATGGAGTTGTCTCAAGCCTCATCCGTAAATTTGACATTGTCTTTGTAAGATCATGAAAAATCAAGCTGGAGTTTATTCAGTTTTAATTGTAAGATAATACAATATTTTAGCTCTAACTAAAGGCGATGGCGATGACATTTTCTACATCAGTATTTTGATATCCAGAAGCGCTTGCTGGCTGCTGACGTAAATCTTTTCTCCGATAGCCGTAATTCTATGAAGTAATAATTTCGATAAGATTTGAATTCCCAGCTCTCTCTTTCAAGTATGAAATTCCAAGTCCTGTGATCTGAAAAATTCAAATTAACACATTAAATGAATGAACAATTAATCAAGTAATAAGTCCAATGATTTAGTTACAATTTGCGATGGTTGCTTTGTACCCTTTACCTTGTGTTTCCCAATAATTGTCAGGTCACGCAACTCAGTCATTTTATCCAATCCAAAGTAGAAAGTCAGATTTGTGACGCGCTTTCCTACTCCTCGCAGCAGAAGGTGCCGCAGAGCTGAAACAATAATACTCCGTAATTGCAGCCCAACCTGATTCGTTGATTCGTCGTTAGTCGAAAGCCAAAATGTAGATAAAGTTTACCCGATCATATCTAAGTATGATTTTACCTTTTAAGTTCGAGATCGGATACCCTCTGGGCTCATTTTTGAAGTATTTCCTCAGTTTTTCATCAGGAGCAGAATTCTGGTGCATTTCACAAGAGCATTTCCGGTATCCAGTAAGACCACTGTCACTCACGCCCTCCATATTGACCGAAAGCTTGAGCGTCTCCAACTTGAGTAAATCTCTAAAAATACCTTGTATTTCACCGTCCTCAATTTTAGCTGAACAGACTTCATCGGTTGTTGAAACGGACATTTCGTCAATCTCCAAGATCCTGAGACTCGAGTAGTACTTGGTAGTAAGCGTGTTTATTCCGTAGTCAGTCAGAGACTTGGTTCGATTCAGAATGGAAAGTCGCTTAAGATTTGGAGCGACACTGTTGGCTAAAACCCGCCCAATTCTTCCGACCCGAACGCTGCTCTCAATAACCATGGACGACAAGGATTCACCTAGAACTTTGTCATTCTCGAATCGTTCATCTAAATCGTATTGCAGGAAAACTCCGAGTTTGAGGGACAATTTTGGATTGAGCGTAGTTTTCATTGTCTCCAGCTGGTCCACCAAATGTTTGTACGTATGCTGTTGATCGATGCAAATGGTTCCAATTTCCAGGGTTTTCAGGGAGATTCGGCTAATCAGATGGCGAAGAAATCGAAAGAAATATGTTGATAAGTCTGGATCAATATCCGGACTCGGGTTCAATTCTGCTGGATAGCTGATGCAAGCAGACTCAAGATTCGGGAATTCAAAAGCATCCCATCTGAGCTCATTAATTGCCACGAACAGTCGTTCAGAAATATTAACCTCAGAATTCATCGTAGTTGGAGCTTCAAAAGCCAGGTGCAAATTCTTCAGAGAATGCTGATTTTTCTCAAGGGTTGTTCCAATGTTCTCAAGTAACGTGGAAAGATTCTCTGTTGTCCAAGCTCCAGACTCATTGGATGAAGTTTTAGCATTTGATGCTTTTTTTATTCGAATACTCAAGTTTTGAATGTTCGTGCAGTAGGAGTTAAAATACTTGAGAATCAGAATTTCAGTTTCCAGGCCTGTGTAAATATTCAGGGTTTGCAAATTTTCCAAATGCTGTAAAATCTCGGGATTCTCAATATATTGGTAGTGAGCAAGGATTGATAAGTCATTAGCAATATCAATTGCATCAGGATTCGATTTATAGGTGAAGGACTCCATGTTGACAAACTGGGAAAGCAGATCCATCAATGCATTCAACTGAATTGAACAATTCTTGAATTCGACACTTCTGACATGACCGGTGGTCAGTACTTGAATCCAGGCGGAGAGTTTCCAGAAACAAGCATTTTGGATGCAGAGGCTTTGCCATCCATGAGTCACATTTGCCCAACCACTTCGAATGAAGTAGTCGACAACGTTGGTTAGGAAGAGCTCTTCGTTCGCTTCTGTATTCCCGTCATAAGTGAAGATTAGCTTTGGTCCACCTGCAGCAGGGTTGGTCAAGAGATCGTTCCAATATCGGGAAACAAGTCGAAGGTTCTTCTTGCCGTCTTGTGTGCTGGGAAGAAATGACAGGATTTGATGAAAAATTGGAATCTACGAAAAACGACAGATAAATGGTTAGGCTATTAGGATATCAATCGGATAACTGTGGAATAGTCTTAGAATTCAATTTCACAAACAGCTACAACAAGAAGGTCCTGCATAATGTGCTTCCTTACCGGCAAATCCTGAATCTTTTTCGAGCATTGGACATCAGAAGGGTCCTCTCCAGTGTTTTCCAGCACACATGAGTCCATTCCTAATTCGATTTACACTCCGTTTTCTCAATTCCGTGTACTTTTAAAAAGTCCAGTGAACGTAGCACCCAGTTTATGAATAATTTAGAAGTTTCATTGGACACACGCCTTTGATCTTGACCAACTGGCTGCTGCTGATCCTGAAATTCGAAAGAACTGGCAAAATTCACGGGAAATGTTACATGTTTTTACTCAAATCTTGAAATTTCGGTTGCTACGTCACCTTCCGAGTTTCGCGTCTTGGAAACTAAAAATATTAGGCTTAATTGCGAATTTCATATCATAGGAATACCCGGAACTAAAGATTGTATGCAATATATCTATGTCCTTTGACTTGAAATGAAAGAAATCATTGGAAGATACTTTGTAATTCATGCACTGCACAATAAATAGTAACTTTATTGTAATCCAATTGTCAAGCACCTATAGGACGACTTGAATTATTTAGTACTTAGCAGATGGAAAGACTGCATATTGTTGCTGTACTAGCAATTACTTACTCTAGTATGTAGTTGTAGTAGGTCTCTGAACTGTAATTTACACCGAACCTTAAATAGATATCTAAATTCACTATTTACTAACATCGAAAGGCAAATATGGTTTTCATAAGTTAATGGCCAGTGCTGAAAGCTCATTTGGAGCATGTATACAATAATGTTAAGCTAAATCAAGGAATCAGCATTTTATACGCAACGTAATAATTGATTTGTTTCATGTGAATTATCAACAGACTAATTTTATCATAAAAAGCCGAAAGTACACGTACGTTCACTAATGAAGTGGAACTTTCAAGTATTCCTATTTGTCCATGTTTGTACTCAACACACTTGTTCCCGTAGTGTACAGGAATATTAAAATCCATAATAATGTGCTTGGTAACATGATTAGTACCGTTAAGGCATTCGAATTAGCCGTGCTATTAGACGGACTTGGCTAGCTACAACATCAAGAGGTAGTCGGGATTACATTACTTGCTCAATTATGAAGTAAGACACGCCATGAATTAGTTTGGGAACAAATTAAATTAACCCCTTTAGAATACCCTTTCACAGTTTAAACGAATATTTGAGAATAAATTATAGTTTGGGATTGGGACTGACCAAAATCGAAATATCAAACTTAAACCTAAAATGGTATGGACGAAATATGAAGTCAAACGTCATTAATTTCATGGATTGAGACGCAGGTGTCATGTGTTGTGTGACGTGTAATGTCCAAAATTCTTTAAATTCCGATCATAGCAGAAACCAAAAGTAGAAAACGAAGAGGGAATAATTGGGGCAACTTGTTCTTTTCTTCCCTGTTATTTTAGAGCATTCCGATCCCATCGCCCTCATTATTGTTTGACTTTTCAAAGAACATGAAATCCTGAAAATTGAAAACATTCGATTAGACATTGACTTGACATTAGCTATTCATAATTGATATGCACCTGATTATTAGGCACTTACAATGAGAAAGCAAGCTCCCAGCATTACAGCTTTCATCCGAACATCCAAATCCATTGGGAATTGAATTCCGAAGTTGTCAGCATCCGTGAATGTTTCACGAAGAAGTCCGCTCCATTTCTTGGAAATCTTCCCAACCTGAGTAGAACCATCCTTGGACATGATCTAAATGTCAAATGAAGTTCAGATACAATTCTGTGACTTAAACTTTTTGTTGGTCCAAGGAATTACAAACCTGGAATTCCACATCACCACACAAGGAGTAGGTGCAGAAAGGCCCGTCAATTCTTAGAACCACGTCCCCTTCAGCATTCTTAATGACGAACTTCGGAGAACAAAGTGACCATTCCTGCTCAACTTTTCCGCAAAGAGACCCAGGTGGTGAGAATATCTCGATTGACTAAGGATAACAACAAACTATGTCAAGAAATTCAAAATATTGAGATAGTTCACTACGCTAGTTTCATTTCGCCAAAGTCATACCTGAAGCCAGCATGGACAACAACATGAGGAACAGGCCAATGGTCTTGTCAAGTGAATTACTTCACGGTCATTTCCATCCTTGATTTTCAAATCAAAGGGTCGCAGTGGCCCACAGCAATTTCTGGTACAACAATCCGTGTCTTCCTTCGCATTGTAAATGACTTGACCGAGATTATTCTTGATTTTATACTTATTGTTCGTCTCGCATCCCAATAAGGCTGTAAAATACAAATTACATGAAAATCGCTTCCTTTTAATTCCAAATACTAATAGTTTATTGAAATTCAAATACCTTCAAGAAGTTCCACTTTCTGCTTCACGTACAGATGATCCACTTGAGTCAAGTATTCCAATCCTGGTGGAACATTGATTGGTACATTTTGGCCATGACCGTAACCTGTAATCAGTAATTACATACATCATCAGCATATCCAGCTAAAGTTTTACGTTTTGCAGTCCGTGAAAAGTGCAAAACGAAATAAAGTGCAGAGTAAATGCACATGCAATTTGCATTTGCACGTTATAAATATACATAGAAGTGTTAGAAACATATAACAACTGGTGAGCTGTGCACATTTCACATTTGCTATTCCCTGCAAGCTAGACCATAAACTGCAACTTCAGGTATTAATTGTTAGTTTAGCTTCATGCACTAGCCTATTATATTCACCTTGCATGCATGCATTACCCCTGAACAGAGCTTAACCTCTAACCTTGCTGTGGCTGCATATTATAGGAGACATTGGAAATCCACCTCCTGGAGGAGAAGGCAGGGCCCGTGTGAGGGTGAGCCCGGCCCTGGCTTGAAAAAACCTGACAAATTACCCTATTTTGAAAACGATCTTT
>JAQFYU010002345.1:0-12130 GCA_034694905.1 Ceratophysella granulata
TCACGTAATGACGTGAACTAGTATACTGCTATGCATATCAGCTCTCCATTATGCACCTAAAGCTAGTTTTGACAGCTTTCCGGAGAGCTCTCCCCTCCCCTCCGGAGAGCCGGAGAGAAGAAGCACTTTCCTTCATTTTTAATTTTTTTTAAAAACAGGATCCTAAAATTAAATCAAAATCTTCGAAAGCTTTAAGAAATTCTAAAAATTCTAATAAAATATTTACAAATTAAAAGGAACTAAAAATTGGATTCAAAGGGACAAATTATTTTTTATATACTTGAATTTAAAAAACAATTCTAAGAAAATACTGCCAAGATTTAAGGATAGAATCTAAAAATTGACTTATACACTGGCTTAAACGTTATAACGGCAACATTTATGTGAATTAGGCAAACACTTCCGATTTTTTAATAAAATATAAAATAAAATAAAATATTTTGCTCAACCCTGGCTTAAATCACTACTTTCACCATTATCGCCCTGCGGTGCGGTCTGCGAGCTCCTCTGTATATATCATTATACGAAGCGCTAGCACTATTACGAGCAGAAACATGGAAAAGGTAGTTCTGAGTAATTCAGAAATAATCCCATATACCAATGTTCAGTTTGTGTGATACGGATACGGCTCATTCCATACGAATGTTTCCAACCAAGGAAAACCAAATGGTTTGAAATCAAGTCTTCAGTTTTTGAGGCTTTCCAAGTGTCTGACTCGACTTTCTCCAACATCATCATCATAATTCTCTTTTCTCTTCGATTTTACGACTTTTCCTCTATAACTTGAGCTATTGAGCCCGGAAGGGACTCATATATGCCCATTTGACGTCCACCCAATTTCCAAAAATCTTGTTCTTGTGTGCAAAAAAAAGTCAAACGTATATTTACAGAGATATATTGACATTTAAAAATGAAGCAGCTTAGCTACTTATTTGGCCACATTTTCTGAATTCTTTGCATTTATGTGGGAAAATTGAATATATCGATCTTTTTTCCGGATTTCAAAAATATTTTTATAATTTAATTTATATAATAATAATAGGGCGAAAATTTATTCAAGATCATCATCGTATCTCTCTTTACTCATGAATTTACGATTTTTCTTTTAAAACTTGAGCTATTGAGCACGGAAGGGGCTTATGTCCTTCGTCCACCCAATTTCTCTCAACTTTAACGAACTAACGATTTTTAAAATATTAATTAAATAGAGTGTATGCATGTTTTTGAACACAACCTACATACGAACCGCACAAGCAACTTCAATATGGGAAAGTAAATAAATAGAAGGGAAATTATACATTACAGCCCACTAGTGGGATTTGCGTATCACTTGAGACGTTAGTCTCTCAAATGTATTACATGCATCGTCTTGGCATGGCAGAAGGGAAAAACAATGCGTGATGGAAATTATGACCCATTTCAACTCATTCAAATAGTTTGAGGTTTCAAGTATACAGGCTAACACCGTAAGCAAAATTAAGACTCAAATTCTAATTTCAAAATGGCGTTCCCAAATTTTGCTCCACTTGTAAAAATTCTATATTTTCTGATTAATCTTCTATTATTACACCCAATCGACTCGTTCTATCTGAACACTTCAACATACGAAAGCTGTGCGCATAATCTAGCTTTTCACCTGCCAGAAAGTCAGCATTCTATTCTAGACTTGCTTGACCGTTTTCTGAATTCTAACCAAGGACCTCAATTCTGGAGTATTTCCAAAATTCGGTCTCAAGAGGATGCTATACATACGAGTGTATTCCTTCCGCCCTTTACTGAGGAGACGTGCTCAGTGAACATTGTGGTAGCAGTAGTGCAGTGCCTACGACGGACACTCCTGTCAATTTTTGGAGCTCGCATATTTACTAAGACTAATCCAATGGTAATGATCTATGAAAATCGTTATGAATGCAGTGATTTTGGAATTCTGGCTCCAAAAGACCCTCGAGGCCGAGCAATATATCCAATCATCGTGAACATCTACAGTTTTCATTTGTCTCCAAACTTGTTGGAAGTGGAACGAGCTTCAGTCTTGTGCAACATATGTCGACACATATTTCCAATTTCTTCAAAATTGATAAGGTTATTTCAAAGTTCACAAGCTTCCGAGGATTTTTAAATATTGGTATGTTAAATTGAAATGAATCTAAGACTGTAAATCGGTCTGGTTCCGTTAACCGAATTTTAGAATTTAATATTTTTTCGTATTTTCAGGTTAAATTGCATTTTGGAATATTTTGAAAAAAATAATCTAATTTTTGTGCATATTTTAGCATGACTCTTTTTAGAGAATTATTAAACGATGTTATTTGAATTTTTGCCATATTTTTTGAATGGCGCTGTTGTTGTGGCGCATTTTAACATAAATATCCACCGGTTTTTAATGCGTACGAGCCCTTTCCTACTTTTTATAGGATAATAATTTCAACTCAATTATTTTACAATATTCAATTAAGAAATTGAGCAATATTTCAAAACCCTCGAAAACTTGTGAAATAACCCTCGTTCTCAATTTACACAGCCTTCATCAAATGAGCAAGTACGTTCAAATGAAGGTAGAGTCCGTCAGGCCGACCATTGCCGGCATTAGCTCAGTATCTGGTTATTCCATTGTAAAATTGCCTCACCCAACACGTTGTCACAAATTTTACAGAAACCAAGATTCCAGAATTATAGAATCCATTGGATGTCTCCAAGAAAATATTGAAACAGTAATAATAGGAGAAAGTTTAAACATGACCATTGAATTGATCAATCACAATGAAGCCGCACCTCAGATCTACTACATTTTTGGAGAAGCTCCTAAAATGTATATGGGTATTGTGCTTATTAATTTTATGAGTTTGAAGATCCTTAGTGGACAATTCCCTACTGAAAAGTATCATGAACAAATGGTATCTCATACCGAAGTGGACAAATTCATTTATTGCAGGAAATCTGTTGATCGAGAAGAATTTAATTTCCAATTTTGGATCCTCCCACTCGACTTTTGGACTTGGATATTTCTGGGCATCACAATTTTCATTTTAATAATTTATTTGAATGGTCAATGGTTCGAAATTTACTCAATTCTAATGAGACAGGAATGCAGGATTTTGGATAAAAAACCAAACCTGATAATTTTTATACTAGCTACGATCGTGTTCACATATGGTTATGAAGGTGTCGTCTCCAGCTTCGTCATTGTACCTCCGCCTCCACGAATTTTTGAAGATCTCAAAGAACTCATTGACTTTGGCTACAAGTTAATCGGCCATCATCCTTCTGGTGAGAACGTGGTTGAAACGCATCCAGTACTTTGGTCAATTTTTAAAAAGGAACAAATTAAATCCAAGAATATTAGTTCCAGTATTGTTGAAAATACTTTTAGTATTACTGGAAATCAAGCGCATTACTTGCTCTCAAAGTGTAACGTAACTTGGAGAACTCCAGATTCCTTGGAGATGACATACTGGATTGAATTTGCGTACCCAAATGTTAAATGTTATGCCGCGAAACATACGGAAGTTAATTTCGGTTGGGAAGGTCATTTTCTAGGTGAGGCCTCATTTTTGATGAAGCAAAGCTGGGCTAGAATGATGGAATCCGGTATACTCAAAGTAGTTCGTGAATACATTACTGTGTGTGTAAAATATGCCACTTTTAGAGCGCTAGTGTTAAAGGAACATAAGGAGTCTCGTCTAATTTCGTTTGATATGAAGGATTGGAAAATAGTGTCAATTTTCTTAATTTGGGTTTCATTGGCGGCTGGGGCTTTACTGGTTTTATTTTTGGAGATTTTATGGATTTGGATTCTTTTTTGTAGAGTTAAATGGCATATAGCATGGAAATTCTTGTGTCTAAATTTTGCACAGTTGATTCTATTATTCAAGTTTCGCAGCAATTAAATGTTCCGACCAGCAATAGCGTAAAATAGTGTATAAATTATTCTAAAATATAGGAGTTATAGCGCCTTCGCCTTGTTTTTAAACTAACCAATGTAAGAATATTTAAATATATGTAAGAAATATATGCAAATAAATAAATATTGTGTATGTAAATATGTATAATGTAATTTTGTCAGTTAATGTTAGTTAATGTTTAAATTAGATAAAAGTGGCATGATAATTGGAGTGTCAAAGTCGACAACTCGAAATCTTGTATGAAATGAGAAGAAAAAACAAAAAAAAAACAATGAAATTTTAATTTTCTAGTTTTTTAATGAAAAAATTGAAATGCGTTCGTAAAAAGTCGCGTATTCGGACATGAAGAGTAGCGGTTCTAGGAATTGGTCAAGGAGGGGGCTCAAAAATTAAACGGGATATTCAATATTTGACACCAAAAAATGCAGTGCAAAAAATGCAACGATTTTGAGGATAAGGTGCTGGAAATACAATATTTTGCGCGATGCGCAAGAAAAATTTGAGATTTTGATCTATTTTCACTACTTTTTATAGCTTAATTTTTTATTTTAATTTAGCAAACTTTAAAGATTCTCCACGAAATCTTTAAAAAAATTCAAAAATTAAGGGAATGGAAATTTTTGAACATTTCGACCGATTTCCGCTATTTGTGACTTCATTTTCAACCAAATTATTATTTTTTAAAAACGTCCTATTCGACATTGATTAGAAACCACAAATTGATAATGAATATATATTTTGCGCGAAAACTTTTTAAGATTTTGAGTAATTTCCTTTATTTTTGGCTTCAATCCCAATTATTTCTAGTAAGCATTTTTCTATCATTTCTCTATGAATTTTGAGAAAGTTCATAAGCGCGATTGGTTATTTTTTTTCAAAATATACCGGGAAACTCTCGTGCTTACCCTACTCCTTTCAGTTTTCAAATATTTTGGTCCTTACCCGCCGTCGCCCGACATGCTACTGCCAGACTTGAGAGGAAAAATGAGAATTTTGGGGATGATAAAGTCGAAGGCATGCTCGGAATTGAGAATGTTTCATTGATGGGAAAGATGATCCATGGTCCCCATTCCCCATCCTATCTCCCAAGTACCAAATTCCCGCCTAGCCAATTCCGAAGGCTTATCACGAAATTAATTTTGTACCTCAGCCATACCATAAGCCAAAACCACGGTTGAACATCACATTCCTCAACCTTGTACATATTTCTACGTGTAACCTGCGGTTTGTATTCAAAACGTCAAAGCTGAAATGTTTTTACCGTTTTTGAGTATGTTGAACCTTAATTGGTTTGTTAAAAATGCAGAATCTGAATCAGTTCGACACAGGTTATTAAATGAATTATTCAGCATGGAAGCCGATAAAAATAAAATTGTAGCTGAGAACCCAAGATTTAAAACCAATTTACATACAGCTGTTCCGCTGCGCTTTCCAAATTTGTATCCTGCGGAAAGACGGACAGACGGACAGACACGGCAATCACATAAGCCCGGCCGAATAAAGAAAAAAACATATAACGGAGGTGCTGTATGTGTGACGCTTGTATTTTTTGCTTAAATTATTGCCGTTGCCAGGATGATTTGTCTATGTCAACGCTATACAAATGTTTGGATTTTTTAAATCACAAAAATTAAGACAAATTTTAATGCTTCGGGTCGAAGAATGTTTCAAAAAGGTGATCAAATTCCTCGCCCACCCTGTTTTTTTGGGGTTTCATGCTCCAATGTACATAACACGCTCCTGCTTGGGCTTATTTGACATTGAACATTGACATAGCCTGCTTGACTTTCTTTCATGCGCTCGCATAATACGTAGAAGTTTCCATAGTATACAGCGAAAAAAAGAGAAAGTCAATAAACAGACATGCCTAGCGGTGAAAAGCATGAAATACGCACCGCTGCTGCTGCTGCCTTTCTCCTTCGTTTTAATCCTTCCCAAAGCCCTGTAACTTGAAACTTGTTCAGCCCGACTCTTTTAAACTTGATGAGGTTGGCGTTATTGGTTTCATGAAGTGGTTCCAGCCTGTTCCCTGGATCTTGTAGGTAATTCATTTTCATTTGAGTGAAAGGCATGTCAAGGTGTAGAAATAAAAGCCATGCAATCCCAGGGAAGTTCAAGGTTAAAATTTTAGGCGTATTTTTTATTTGATGTTTTAAAGAATTTAAATTAAATTAAATTTGTTAAATTCAAAAATTGAATATCTATATTTTAGCATAGCCTGAAAGTAAAAGCAAAATTTGACAAATAAAAGCCTAAACCTAAATTTAAAAACTTCTAAATCCTAACCCTGCTCACTATACTTAAAGCCTTTAGCTTCCTGTAGCCCAGAAACCGTGTTTCCTGTCTAAGCCCAAGTTATTAAAAATTGACTAGGCACTTGGAACCTTGGCTTGGCGTGTCTTAGCAGAATTTGTTCTTAAGCTCAAAGACTATGGGCAAAGTCCGGTTTGGAATGTGTTACGTTGTTGTTGTGGTGATGCATGTTGCATGATGAGAAGTTCTTTGGGATGGAGAAAGCACTTTCGTTCCTAGTCTGACATGGCGTTGCCATGCTACCAATCTAATATTTATTAGGATTCTTATCCAAACTCTGTCCGAAGAGGCGAGGACCTTGGCCAGGCCAGGCCAGGCCTTGTTCTAAGCTAAGTAAGCCTACACATATTAGGGTTAACTGCTATATGTTGGGCAAGAATGATTCAATCCTGGATTAAAAGTATGTCGTAGCACATTTGGGTTGGTCAAGTGCTTGTATCGAATTAAGATTTTAAAGTTATAATAAAGTGGGTGAGAGAAGTTTTGACGCATTTTAAAAAATTCTGCAGTCTGTACCTATGCAGAGCTTAATGTAATCAATTTAATTCAAAATGTAGTCGATTGAACTAATATTCAAATTTTTAAGGATTTTCGTAAATAAGTTAAGTTAATTTTAAGATTTTATAAACAATTTGAAACTTTTTACAATTTTGTGCAGATAATATAAAGTATTTTATCATTTTTAGAAAAGAGTTCCATGTAAATTACTATTTTTTCTAAACAATATTTTTTGGAACCAATTTTAAGTGTACGTGGTAGTAATTTTGTAAACAAGGCTATTTTATATTTTTGGAAACAATTAAAAACCGTTTACAATTTTAATTTTTTTTATGAGAAAAAAGTTATTTTAATATTTTTTAGAATCAATCTTATGCTATTTTATACATTTAAGCAATAGTGAAGCTATTTTATTAATTTTTTGAAAATAATTTAAAGCTATCTATGCCAAGTTTTTGGAAAGACTTAAGACTACCTTAACTTAAGGTTATTGTAATATTTTTTTAAAATTGCAAAACGTAATTGTGTATTTGACTAGAACGAATTAAATTGCCATAGCAACAGCGGTAAACTAAAGAACTGTGAGGCATATTGCTCTTGAACTTCTATTTTTCTGAAATTATTGCTGTTCCTATGGCTAATCATAAACGTATTGTTAATTTTTGCAACTTTTTTATATTTCAAAAAACGAACTACGTATATTTTTTTAGATATATTCGACTATGCAAGAAAATTTCTAGAAATTGGAATTTAACTTGATTTAAAACAAGGAGTCTTGACTGTAAACAAGAATTTCCTTCGTGGCACACCGCAAAACTCTGCAAATTCAGCTGTGACCTTGAAAATTATTTGCTATCAGATGTAGCAGGCAATGCGACAATCGACAATCAATTTAATAGTGCAAACAACGCGACTTTTCACTCAATTTAATAATTTGATTGGGGAAATAAAAACGATTGTTTGCCTATATCTTATCAAATTCAAATCTCGAATACGGCCCATTAAATCCAATAAACTACGTCCTTGGTCTGGTCCAACAATTTCGCAAACATAGCAAAATATTTCTCAGAAAGGCCATAAACCATAAACCGAGAACCTTCTGCCGTGTGCTCTAACTTGTCGAATTGTCAAAGTCAAAACCCATTAATGCCAAATCCCAAGACTCTCGTATGACTTATGAAAAGATAAATTTAACCTGTGCACTCTGTTATCTCGACTGGTCAGAGCAGAGACGTTTTTTTTACAATTCTACAGAAGCCTAGCGGAAGATTGATGAAATTTTGCCATTGTGGAGCAGACACGTCTTTCCCCAGTTCATTGTACTAGGCTTGAACGCTCCGTTAGCTTAGCCCAAGCCGTGACTGGAACTTTGAGATGCAAATCATAAGTTATGCCTTCTTCTGCTAAACTCAAGAGTTGCCAGAAGTACAATGCCTTATAGGTTTTAATATGTGACTGTAGGGAAAAGGTCAATCGATTAATCAATATGGAATTTTCCTAGCCCTTGAAACGTTAAAACTAATAGACAGAGCACATTATATTCAGAATACCCTCTCAATTCACTACTCTGTGTACAAACAATGGAGGAGAGCAGCTGAAAGTTGGAAACATTATTTTTCATTAGAGATCGACTCGGGATTGGTACAGCGGAGTACAGTATAGAATTGTTGCCAAAAATAAATTTGCACAGAAATCCGATTTGCTTTGCCAGGCGAGCAGCCAGTGCGTATTTATCGCTTCAGTAAATATACAGGGTGGACGAAATCTCAATATTTTCAATAATTAGTAGTATGAACCAATAGCTGAGCACTATGAAATTAGGTTTTATAAAAATTTAACGGATGATGGGAGAAAGTCTCAAGTTTTCATAATTTTACAGTCAATTCCAGATTGGTTTTCGAATTATTTAAAATAATTAAACAAATTTGCATTATGTTGATGTTGATATGTACAAATGAACCTAGCAACGGCAAAAATCCAGGAGAGAAAAATCGGGTGAATTATTGGTACCTTGTAATCGGTTCCTTTTAAGGTCGGTTAGAAAGTTTTGAAAACAAACTGTCAAAATGTTTGTTTGTTTTTTTGTTACCATGGGCAAATGACCAATAGAGACTGTTAATGCTTTGTTTAGGTTTGTTTAGTCAGTTTTCAATATTTTACAAACAAACTCTAAAAATTAGCGCATTATGTTGTCATCCAAGAGTTAATGCTGTTTTAGGTTTGTTTAAGGTCAGTTTTCAATTATTTGCAAACAAACCGACAAATTTCGGTTTTTTTTACATGGACAAATTTTCCTAGCAACGGCGATTTTGTAGGGAAGATTAAAATGGCAACATGATTACGGTAAATTCATTTAAGGCCATTATTTCAATTTTTGGAAGTAAATTGCCAAATTCAGCAGCACCCGTTGACATGGATGGACACCTAATGGCCTTAACAACCGCAATAATCTAGTGAAAATGAATAAAATTTGTTTGTTTTTTTTCTAAAAATCGTCAAATTAACGGTTGTTTTTGCAAATTACTCTCAATTTTTTTTTAAAAAACCAAAAACAGGCAAAATAAATCATCAAAATCCAAACTAAATTAGGAAACATTTTAGGCCTTATGTCATAATTTCGATAAAACTTAAATCTAATTCAGGCGCTGACTTTTTCGTTTATGCTGCAAAATTTTTGAAAATGTCAACAAGTCAAAAGCAGACCCTGTACATAAAATTCTACTCTCTGTACCCGATTTCATGCATAAATTTAGATATATCTTTGTAAGCTAGAATGGAATACTGAGCTTAATTCAGGATGAATGCATACAAAGCTAACCCTGAACCGAATAGAACGAAAAAAATCAATCGAGCTTTTGAATTCTGAATACACAAAGAGCCTACTCAGGAGGAAATGGCGGATTGGTTAATGTTGATGGAAGCCTCAAGAATTTTTGTTCTGGTCTTCCTCTGCTGTCCGTATATTATTTCAGCTGTCCGAATGACGACTCCATGGTTCTGCCTAATGTTTAGAATTCCTATAGTTGTTTATAGGCACAAAGACGAAGTTGAATGGAAAATTGGACATTTGTTGCGAATTTTGAAGGCCATGTCACAAAGGAAGCTTTCAGTTCACTTCAGCTTTCAATGATGAGTGTCTTGTATTTATAATGATTGGCTTGATACGGAGTTGTTCACAGGAAATTGACAAAATATCGGGCGTTTATGCAATTTCAAGGTTTCAGATTTCGGTGCAGATGTTTTGATTACTATTTGCATGATTTCATTAAATAATTCAGGGCATCGACATTTTAAAACAGTGAAAATTGGCCCGACAATGCTAACATAACGTTAAGATGCCTTTACATTTAGGTCCCGTTTACAGGTACTTGAAGGAACTCTGCAGCGCAGTCGAAATATCAGCTGACTTTGAGAATTTAGATTGCATGCGAATTTACATTTTTATGATTTTTACCACAAATACAAAGTAAAAAACGATTTAAAAAATTACGGTACCGTTTGTTATGAGCGAATGGTCATAGCATAGTATAGCAACAGCCACAATTTTTGGAAAATTAAATGGATTATCTTATCATTGAAAGCTGGTTTTTAATTTTTATAGCTCAGTATTATTCCCGTTTTTTTATAAAAATAGTTTAATATAAAATATTTTAATATGTATAAAAATATTCCAAGCTAATTATATATTAATTTTTCTGCTATCATTCTTAAATTAAAATTCCTCGCCTACACCAACAGATTTTTCCAATTTGAGCCGCGCTGTACTTTGAATACAGCAAATAGCATTATAGCAAACACAACGCAGTGAAATTGACACTCACATGACAGAACATGTGAACGCCACTTTCTGCGAATAATACAACGCAAAAGTAAAAATCCCGACTATACGTAACCCTAAAGTTCCAAATTGAGACAAGTTTAATCCAATCAAATTGAATTATTCAGGCCTGAGATAGGACATAGCTGAATCAAGTTAAGGCAGAAACCTCTGCATAATTGATTAGAAAACAATTTATTTGGACAGTATGGCAATGGAAAGTTTTTAATGGAATTTCCGAAACTTTGTGTTTTTGGGGACCTTCCGTTCATTATAACCAAATAAACGGTATACCTAGTTTTGTATTTTGAATTTAGTTTAATCCCGGATATATGAATTTTGCCGGATCTGGGAAGAGTGACAGGAGCGGTCAGACGTCAGACCACAAACTGTCCAAAATTAGCGTCCAGTGACACTTTGACACTGTTTCATGTGAGAATTTAATTATTTATTCAATATCTACACGAATATTGCAACAGAGAGCAGGAAGCCCGGTTCGAATAAATAAACAGTGTCAGTTTCTGTGAGGAATACCATGCAGCGAACTTTTAATCTTGGATGGGCTTTCACTTAATTTTCATTCAGTTGACTGAAGTTTGGAGGCGGAATGAGGGTGAATTAATTATGACTGGCTCAGCAGGACACCGGTGACGGTGTTTCAAAGGTTGTTTCACATTAATTTGAGGCTGTTCTGTGTTTCATGTGTTGCCTTTTGAGCATTATCGGTAAGGTGAACCAAAAATAAAAAAATAATAATCAAAGAAACAAACAAGAAAAAACAAAAAATAAACCAAACAAAATTAAACAAAATAAAATAAACGCACCAGTCAAATGACGAAGTAAACCAAGTATAATAAATAAAATAATTAAAACAAATCCAATAAAGGGAAAAAAAGCAAAACAAATTAAGGAATCAAGCAGAAGACGAAACCAATAATTGTAAAACAATAAAAATAAAATAAACGAAACAATTAAAATAAACAAGAAAAAATTAAGCAAGCCTGGAAAATAAAATAAATAAAGCAATTAAAATAAACAAAATCAAATGAATTAAATGTATAAATAAGTAGTAGAATAAATAAAGCAATTAAAATATCAAAAAAAAAGCAAATACATAAACTACATTAATCAATAATGCAATAATAATATCCAAAACCAAGCAAATGGAAAATTTAATTAATAGAATAAAGCAATTAAAATAAACACAAGCAAGCAAACAAAAATATATAAATATAGAACAAATAAATCAATTTAAATATACAAAAGAAAGCATATAAATTAAAAAATAGAATGAATAAAGCAATTAAAAACATAACATGGGGGGTTGAAAAGTATCAGTTAATTAAAATTAATATATTTTGAAACAAGCATACTAAAATTTAATAAAATCATTTTTATTATGTAGTAACCTTATAACAATAATTATAAAACAAAAAAATTATATTCAAAAAATAAAACGGCGTTAAAATGTGCTTTTAAGCGATACTTCAATGCCCTGCTCTGCAGCCTATGCATATCGAATATCGAATAACTCAATTTTAGCTAAGCTGCATCGATATAATGAAATTAAGGCACGGAAAACGGAGAAACTTATCAATAT
>JAQFYU010002346.1:0-12124 GCA_034694905.1 Ceratophysella granulata
CAAAACCTGCTTGCGGACAAAATCTGCAATTCGGCGGGCATTTGTGGACTTAATGGCGGGCAGTTTAATTGGGAGCCGTTTACTTATAGTTAAAGTCTTTTGTATACAAATATACATCGTATCCTAAAACCTTAAAATAAGCAAAGTTAGTTATTGGAACCATGTAGATGTGATTCGTTGTGGTTCTAGGTTTACTCGTAAAAAACATATTGTACACTAATATGGTCCGGAAAAAGTTCAAAAAATTAGATGGAAATTTTAAAGCTTTCGCGCTTCGATTAAAAGACGTAATTTTTCAAAAACAAATTCTGAATGTCTAAGGGTTTGACTAGAATTTTCTTAATTCTGCAATTAAATAGCTACCTGAAGGGCTTTTGACTTAGCTCTTGTATTTATGGTTTAGGTGTTTTATATACATTGCTGCAAATTTTGACAGATTTTTTAAAGATCTAAGACATGTATAGAACGACGAATTACGAGCACTATAAATATATGGATATTCTTCTCAGAGAGTGAAGTCACATTTTGGTAGTATTGTACACTCCGCACCTTACAAAAACAAGAATTTTCACTAATTTGTGGAGTGCTCTACGTTAAATCCAGATAATAGATGCAAATATAGAAGCCGGTAACTCTATTTTTGGCAGAGAAAAGGTGAAGGTGAGAAGTTGTGAGGTACTACTGAGAAGAAGTTGGTGGTATTTAAATAAATTGAGATCAATGTCTGAGCATGTGGTTCTCTCAAGTTGGTCAAGAAGCTCAATTAATGGGACTAGTCCTTTACAGTACTTTGAGAAAAGTTTTACAAATTCGTCTGAGAACATGCAATGCTCTTGTGGGCCGCCTGAGTCAGACCACTCAGACCCTGTCTTCCCCCGTATCCTCGATGGGCTGTTATTTCCGAAATACTTTACACTTTTCCCACAAGCACACATTATATCGTGGTAGGAAACAATAAATTCATGGTCCCAGTCTGTCAACTTGTAATCACACTATAGAAGACTTTTTTTTCTCGGCCTCATGTATCCTCCTACTCTGCTCCGGTAGCTCTGCATGCAGCCGACCCATTGGTGGGCCAGAAGGGGTTATGGGCTATTAAGGTGCAAAACTCTTTCAATGAAATAATCGAAAATGACTTACTGGCATGTTATACACACTTGGGCAACTCGGGACATTTGTGGGACAGAAGTTGCTCAAAACTTTCTCTTTCACTTCGTCATTACTCATTTTCCCCCTTGAAGCGTAGTAGCCCAGTGGAAGGCTGATAGGGATCAGGGCCAGTGAACAGGCGGAGTACAATTAAAAAGTGGACTGGAAGGATTGGGAACTTACCTACACAGGGATTGACCCAAAGTATTCGTTGCCATCCTAAGCAGTCATAGAGCTGATTGTAGTCCGTCCCATTACAGGCACAAGACTTTTTGAGAACCGTGCCCAGGATCCCCACCGTGGCGTTCCGACACTGCGTTGTGGGCCCAGCACACTTCCTCGTCACACTGTCCACTGAACAGGCCTTTTCGTAGGTCTCCAAACGACTCCTGTGAGCAGAACAGGAAATCATAATAATAATATATAAGTCTTGAAAGAAGTCAAGTACGCTCGGACTCGTCACGCAGGAAGGTCCAGGCATTTAATGAGCCTTGTCCACCATGACGGGCTGACCCCTCGTCTCCATACTTTACTTAAGTACGGAATGACTCACTTGCAGTCCGGTTGTTCCCGACAACTCTCTGCAAGGGAATGACAAGATGGAGGGCTGATGCCCAAGTCTCCACGCTGAGCACAGACGGGATGAAGCTGACGTTGAGCCTGGAGGCATTCCTGATCCAGTCGATGGTCTGACTTTCTGTAATCAAATTAAATATTCCTCTCATAAATGACCACTCTGCCAAACAAGACATTTGAATGGGCAGCCAGGAACTCATCCGGCCACTACTACAATCTCCTGGCCACCAGGAAAACACAAAACTTCTCCACGCCATTTCAACTTGAACAAAAGTCACGCAAGTGGGTTCTCCAGCTCCACTCCCGAGAATTAAACCTACTTTGGGCTCAATGGGAAATCCATCAGGCTGGACCTAATTGCCCAACAGAGGGCTCAAGCACTTCTTCAACTACAGCTATCTCGTCTTAGAAGAAGCTTCCTTCTCAAAACGGTTCTAGTCCGCATATGTCGTAGTCCAGATACCCTAAGCCACTACATAGCAACAAGACTTTCACTTAAGTGAAAGTGAAATAATGATAAACAAGATACAGTCTGGGTCTAGAGTCGCAAGAAATGTTCTCAACCATCGGTCAACCCGGCCCAATGGATGTCTACATAGGTGAGACGTGGGCCTCAGCCTGTCCTGTAGCCATCCATATCCCTCCGCACGTTCTGAACCTGGAAGGTGAAAGTAGGCCTGGAGCTGTGGTGAGGAGCACAGGTAAAAGTATTGATTTTCTGCTTTTGGCTTTCCTCGCTCTCTCCTGCCTTCTCTTGATGCCTTTCTTATTTAAGTCGAGTCAAAGAGGGAAACCAAAATTAAAGCCAGTCTAATGAAATGAAAAACCCCGAGTTTGGTAAGAGAAAACACAGGCTAATGCCACTCATTGTCAGGCAGGGAGAAGGAGGTGTGTACAGGGCTCCAGATCCTTGGAGATGAGGCTCTGGGCTCTGTGCGTGAAACGATGAGATCCTCCTAATAACATTTCCCCCCTCTTCTCTCAATTTTCATTTTTATTCTCCACAATGAAAGACGACATTAATAAAAATACAACTTTTACCGCTCTCTTCTGTACTCCGCATTCAGCCCACTAACTCCCTTCTCGACTCGTCTCGGCTCAGTCAACAGGGATTCAGGGACTAATTTCCTTCCATTACCCTTTTTACCTTCTGGGCTGATCTCTTTGCATTCACTTTCTCCACTTTACACTTCAATTCTAAAATTGCTCAATTTGGTGGGAAGTGTTAAAGGGGAATCCTGATTTACAGAACTCATTTGGTAAACAGATACTTGACAATTGCATTGAATAAAGTCTTTGAAACGCTCTAATACAAATTATTCTGGCTATATAACTCATAGGTAAAAATGGGTTTAAACCAACCCATGGCGTCTTATGTTTAAATAGTTTCAGAATAATGCCGTGTCTAAGAAAATAGCTAATCCAGCTCAAGTCAGACGAATATTTGGAATATTTACATTTTAAAAAATTAACGAAGCTGCAAATTTCAAATGAACAACGAATACAAAATGTTTGGAATAAATTCACTACACAAGGACGGTAGTATTGATGTTAACCCGATTCACGAATTGACTAGTATTGCAGTTGCTAAAACGACCAGCTGATCAGATTGGCGCTTCAAAATGTTCACATATATATATAAAAGTGCAGCAGTCAAACTTCTTTTATGATTAAAATTTTTGAACAAACTTGTGCGGAACAGTTCCATATACAAAAAAATATTTTGGGAGAGGATCCTTGTAGACTTTAAAATTAAATATCTCGACGAATCAAGCCAGAAATGCTCCAATAATCCATACTGATGAACGTTGCAAGTGAAAGGTGCATATTTGGGATTTTCAGTTTTCCTCATGGTGGATATTTGCGTAGGTTTTGACATTATGCATATTATGACAATTTGGAATGTAATATTTAATTTACATTAGCTAATTTTTTTAAAAAGCTAATTTATTCACAATACCGTGTTTTGACTATAACTTGTGCGGCTAAATTTAAATTATAAGACATAAAACATGTGTTTTGTATTTTATAAGTAGGCTGCGTTCATTTAATGTTCAGTATTTTTTTTTTCAAAATTTAAACTGTGACTGTTTTGAACTAAAACATTATTTCTCCATAATTTAATGCAGATACTAATAACATTTTTGGTGCGTATAGTATTCTCTGTGCTGTGCACATTGTTTGGTACAACCCTTTTGATAAACATTATGCCTTTATTGTAAGTAGGAACTCCATTCATTGAGCCTTCGATGGCCTCAGGCATTATAGGAGTACGTACATTTGAACTGGGTGAAAGTTGAAGTGGTTCATATCTGGGGTCAAAGAGGCGTTTGAAATATATTATAGCTCACCACTGAGGAGCGGTTTGAATTGAAGGCCTAAAAGTTGGTACTTGTTCCAGTAGTAGCTCCGTAAACTTTTGTATATGATATTTTCTTTTTATTCCCCATCTCCTTCCCAAAAATTCGTTTGGGTGTTGGAGAAGACTCCAGTTAATCTTGAGAGAGAAAAGGAGTTCTAAACCCATTTGAAGTGACGAAGTTGGGTTCAAAGTCGTAAATTTAGGGTTTCATGAAAGAAAGAGAGGCAGCAGAGCTCCGTTCCTTAAAATATATTTAGTCCTCAATTCAGTGCAGCCAGACTTGGGACCTCTCCCTTCTACTTTCCACTGACATTCTCAAACTTAGTTACTTCCTAACTGCTCCGACGAAGGAACAGACAACCTAACAGAATTCAAAAGGTGAGAAGTGAGACAAGGCACCGGAATGGGAAAACGGAGTTGTTCAACGAACGAAATCCCACATGTTACCGTCACATGGAGACATACACAAATGAATTGAAACTGAATCGCACACATAACAACCGAAAACAATACAAAAGATTTAAATTTTGTTGCCTTGACAACGATAATCTGGTCAAATTTGAAAAATATACATGTTTTCTGAGTTCAAGGCACTTCAAATTGAGCCCATCAAATGGGCAATCTAACCGCGATTAAATTATTGAAATTTTTAAATTTCTATTTCACTGAGGTGGAATCAACCTGCAGAGTTTTAACGTAATACAAGTTGACACGATAGTTGCCCACTATTAATACAAAATTCGCAGCCTGAGCAGGATAACCAAGCGCACAGTTTAGTGGAAAAAAATTGCTCTTTAAAGAAGGGTGAACTTCTTCAGAGTTTAGAAGCTGATAAAATCTGAAATATATTTTTTCTAATTTTGTCGATATATTTCTAAAATTAATGCAAAGAATTGCTATGCCTTTTAGGTTTTCTGAAAATTATCGCCATGATTATCGCTAGGACCAATCCTCCGTGTCAACGCTATAATTTTTGCCTTAATTTTGAAAAATTAAGTGTACTCAGCTTCAAAAATTTAATGAAAGATAAGACCAAGTTTTTCCTGTTCCGTGTATTCACTTCTGTATTTTCCAAAAAATGGGGTCAAATTGTCGTATCCAAAATCTACTTTTTACATGGTTCAATTTGGTCAGTAGGTAATTTCTCTGTCTGTTGGTAACAGGTGTGTAGCTGGACGAGGTTAGGAGTGTAGCTGGTTGTGTCTTCACTCGGAGGAAATTTCAATTGTAGTATTATTCTCACACTTGAAGTGAGGAAGAGAGAGAGGTTTGCTCCAAGAAAGTTAAAGATTATTTTTTTTCTTTGAGTAGAGAGTCTTGTTCTTCAGTTCTTCTACTTTCACACTTTTTTTTCCTGATCTCGAGAAGGCATTACACTACATTATCTCCCTGTGCATTCACGCTAGACACCTAACAGAACAGAGCCTCTTCCGTTCTCTCTTTTCTCCCATCTTCGGATTCAGGTTAAAGTCTGGTGAGCGTACGTAAGATCCTCAAGAAACAGATTCGGGAACTCCTATTCAGATAGTCGGGAGTGTTCACCATTACGATTGAATAGACCAGGATTATGTCATGGGATTTCCTCATATTTTGTAATTTTATGCACGATGAGTTCCAGGAATTTCACTTAACAGCGGAGAAGGAGGTGAAGGCAGTTGCGGATATTAGGTCATCGGGGCTACATCACTTGATTAAAAATACATCAATTCTCTATTCGACTATTGTATTCCTGTTTTCTTAGTAAACTTCGAATGAAAACTATCGGATTGAACATAGCTTAGTGACTTTCACCGCAAAATTAATTGGCTGACCATAACTTACTGACTTTCACCGGAAAATAATTTGACTGACCCTCTTATCGGTAGATTGCAAAATAAATAAGTTGACCATAACCAACTTTCACCGGAAAATGAAGTAGTTGACCATACCTTTCTTACTTTAAAAAATAATTTAGTTGACCATAACTTACTTTCCCTGCAAATTAACTTAGTTTATCATAGCTTAATTTCACCGCAAAATGAAGTAGTTGACCATAGCCAACTTTCACCGCAAAGCAGTTGACCATAACTTTCTTACATTGCAAAATAAATTATTTGACCATAACCTACTTCCACCGCAAAATGAAGTAGTTGATTATAACCTACTCTCACCTCAAAAGGAAGTACTTGTAGTTGACAATAACTTACTTTCACCGCAAAATGAAGCAGTTGACCATAGCTAACTTTCACTGCAGAGCAGTTGATCATAACTTTCTTAGATTGCAAAATATTTTATTTGACCATAACTTACTTTCACAGGAAATTTCTGTAGTTGAACATAGCTTACTTTCACCTTCACCGCAAAATATAGTAATTTACTAAAACTTACTTTCGCCGCAAAATACATCAATTGACTAAAAATTGCTTTCATCGAAAAATAAAATAGTTACTATAACTAACTTTCACCGCAAAACTAGTAGTTTACTGGATGAAAAATTTACGATAAACTAAGCTGTAATCAATTTTGCTAATTTCGCGGTGATAATAGAATTTATATGCGGTGGGACTAAACCAATAAGCCTTTGAAACTGTGGAGTTTCTTGCGCTTCCCGTTATTGACATTGAGCAGTCTTCACTCAGTTTTAAATGGTTAGATTTCGTTTAAATCCTCTGAGTTTCCTCAAGAGATTTCAATTTATGTAAATTGTAGTTATACGAGAAGAAAAGTATATAGTGTATAGCATTTGGTTCGACTTGGAATCTGGGTTGAGAGATGGTGGGGACAACAATGGATCTGGCTGGATGGAGGAAGTAGCAGTAGGTTTGTCTAATGTTCTGTAGTCCATTTGGGTCGTCTAAAGCCTCTTTGAGTCTAAAGAGCGTCTCTCGTGTTCTTCCTTTGTTTCCTGTCAAGTTCCTACGCTCGTCCCTACTTTATTTGGGTGAAGAGAGATAGAGGAAGACGGGAGGAATCGAGAGACCAACTTCAAATGTCGATCTTGAGAAAGAAAAGACGAAGGACTCTCCACTCCATCGGCTATCGGTGTCTGGAGAGCTATTATCAACCTGGGATCCTGCCATCCACCTTACCCATCTCACAAACTCAACATCTGACTCCGGCAGCTCAAATCAGCAGATTTTAGACCTTAAGAACACAAGTTACTGCAATAATTGAGCAGACAAAACCTATTTTGACAATTGTTCTTCATTTTAGCATAATCCATAAAAATAAGTGAAATTAATTAATTAATTTGAATTGTGTCTATTTTCATCTGCCAAAAAATATTCAGAATGTTAAAATCAAGAAAACCAACAAATATCAGATAATTTGATGTATATCTCCCCGATTTGTTTCACTTGCATGAATTTCAAACTGGTAATTAATTAGTAGAAAACTTGAATTTAATCATTCAAATGTCACACATGTCACATGAAACCTTGCAAATTAAAATTTATACCTTGTATCACATTGGATTCAGTGATCTCAAATGTGTCACGTGATTCATGAGGAAATATTTATCAGAGAATAGACTCCTAGCGTTTTTTGTGGATCAATATGTAAATCCTACTATAAGATCCTACAGACAGAACATCCCTCCGCCATTGAACTGGAAGAAGGCGTGTCACGAGCCTGAGATTCCGTCAAACCTTGGCTCAAGCTACCTTCTAATTCAAATCTAATACTCAAAAGTGGATTCCCATTAAGGTAATTTACAGAGTAAAGCTATTAGCGAAAGTTAACTAAGTCCATATTTGCAAGTTAGAACCATTTTGTGAAGAGTTGCCAGGCTAAATGAGCTAAACCTGGCCACGCTCCTGTTAGGTTGCGGGATCTGAGCTGGCTCTGAGAAGACTGTATCAATTCGGAGCCCGTGCGAGGAGACGGAATCCGAAGCGGGTTGAACGTAATATACATTTTCATTGTCTTCCCTGCCTCTTCTGTCTCCTGGTTCATTCCTATCCCAAACCAATCACAAATTTATCAGACTCCCCTTGACATCTCAAGTGTTCTCTACACAATTACCCACGGCCTCCTTCAGTTCACTTCAACTCCGGACCTCAGTATACCAATTCAGACTGAGAGGCCAAGTGAAAGCCAGGTTGTCGAGTCTACTCTCAACCAGTGGCGTCTCTTGAAATTGATCAAGGGGAAAATCATGGGCCGTAGACTTATTGCATGAAATTTTAAAGAATTAAAAACTGGTAAGAATACTGAAGATTTTCAGCCCTTTTTATTGTTCGGTGCTTCATTGTGACTTACAGAGGGTGATTCATCTTATATTTGAATATTATTTAAGGGTTATGATTGAATCACTCGGATTTTGGTGTGTTGGCGAAATCAATGACACAAGAACGACATTTTTTTTTCAAGCGCATAGTATTATAGTATTAGTATTAGTAGTATTTGTATACATATATTAAATCATGCTTGAATACATATACTAAATCATGCTCATGATGTTCTCATGCAACGGAAGGACCATGGCCCGGATGGACCCACACGTAAACCCGCCCTTGATCCGGATATCTGACGTCTCTTTTCTTTTTAGCGTCCACTACTTCAACTTGTTGGGCACGCACGTGGATCAAGGGAAGCTGTTGTCATGCGGCTTCCAATCAGCCTTCTTTCAGCTATCTATGTAAAAGATATTGATGAACTAGCAGGATCAGATGTTAGTCCAAGGCCTATACGCATTCATAATAGTACTACCACGTATGATGTTCACCTAATGGCACGTGCCAACTTTTGAATACACATGGGTGCAAGGAAATACAAAATATACACTAAAAAGTATGCACATGAACTAAGTACATAATTCAAAATCACATATTGATGCTTATAAATCCAGATATAATGTGTATTTAAATTTTAAATAGTGCAAACTTTAGGCCTATTAAAAATGTGCTGGTATTAATTTCCGGTATTTCCATCAAATTGTAAAGATCCTCAAAGTGAAAGCTGTGCAAATTTTCATTGGCTAATGATCTATTTGCCAATTTCAGGTGCTTCAGTCAAAACTCGGTTCATTATCTCTCTCATTGAGACATTTTGACTATTAGGATTCGTGGAGAAATCCTAAAAAATAGCAGCTCAAAATGCGGGGAAATAGTTAAAAGAATATAATTATTAAGGTTATTTTGAATTAATTTCGAATTTAAACCTAGGAGAAAGTCGAGTTACAAAATACTGGAATTACCAAATCAAAACCGTTAGTTTTAAGACAAATAATTTAAGTTAAAGTTAATCAAATATTTTTAGAGCATTTTGAATTAAAATTAATTGACATTCGACGTGAGATCACAATTGTAATCAATGCCTTTGATTCCAATCATATAAGCATGTATTCGCATCGTACAAGACAAAAGAATTCTGAACAGCAAATGCAGGGAATGAAGAAGTGGAAACGAACGAAGTTGTACTTGTGATAGTGAGCTTCAGCCCAGCTGGAATGTTAGCATGGAATTAGAGTATTTTAGTGTTTGACTAATTCGGCTTAGGAGGATGTTCGGATTAGTAGTAGATCCGTGTTTGGGTGTGTCAAGAAAGTGTGGACGGTGTTGGCTGGAGAAGGGATGAGAAGGGATGGAAGAGAAAGTAGCTTTCTCCGTGTGTCAAGGGAGGAAGTTTAGTGGCAGAGTATTTTGTATATTTATGTCCACTCGGCCTCTGGATTCCAACTTGGGAAACGGAAGCCCAGCATCGTCTATAAATTGTTTTGACTTAATTTATGGTGAGTCCTTGTCTCCTTCATATCCAACCACCTCCAACTCCTCTCTACACACTCAACAGAAAAATTGTCAAGTGCCGAGAGACCACCTCTGCTGCTCAGCATCTCCTCCTCACTTTGGCACGCTGAGACGAAATTCAAGAAGGCGATTCTAATTTTAGTTGCAGAACATGCACAATGCACAGCTAGTACGCCATTTGAAGTCAAAAATTATGTTGATAAAGGTGGGCACAATTTTTTGTTCTGCTTTAAGAGAACTCAACGGACGAAAATTATAGCTCGACGCTATTAATTTGAATAATCAGACAATATATCGGATTGAAAGAATTTTAGAATTTCTTTCAAGTTTTTGTAATGAACTTTTTTTAAATCTTTGCAGAAAAAAGTGCTAATCTTAAATTTTGGACATAGTAACAAGCAAATTTAGTTATAATAAAAAAAATTGTTGAACATTGCCTCCTTGGTTCATTTTAAAATTTCAAAGTATCACCGTTGCTAGTAAAATTCGTCATATCAACATAATCCTAATTTTTTAGCTGTAATTAAAAAATTCGAAAAAAGTGCATAAATTCGAAGCAAAAATCTGAAGAAAGACAATTTTCTATCGCTAATATTTTATGTACAGCTCATGTTTTGTCGTCAGTTTTAAAAAAACGTAAGAATTGGCATAGCAACCACGCAACTTTCGTGAATATAGCGAAAAATGATATATATTACTTTGAATGATGCAAAAATCTTAATCACTGTAGCTAGGAATATTCATTATGTCAACTGAACGGCTATTTCTAGATTTCTCTTTCTAAAGCTCGAAATTGAGCTTAAATCGGTAACAAAAATCTAGAAAAGGCTCTGAGGCCTCTTTCATTTAGTGTTCTTTTATCTAGCTCAAAAATTCTCTCCTCAGTTCCTCCGATTGTTGTAGAATATTTCAATTATAATTTAAAATTACAATGGACCCTAAAAGGTCACCTTCCTTGTGTTATTTTTGACAAGCAGACGCTATACTGAAGTATTTCATGTGACGAACCCTGGTGGAGGTTGTCTAACAGGAAAATCAAACCTCTAAAGTGTTGTTGTGAGCTTTGATATAAATACAAGAAGGACATGAGCCTTAGGCAGTTCTTATCTCATGGCTTGCATTCTTTGGTTCCATTCTGTAAAACGAGATTTGTCAGAATGCAAATGTGGAGAGTGAGAATCCGCCGCCCTCGCGTCACCTCATCGATCCAGCACACACAATGGAATCAGAAGCCAAGAGTTCTCAAACAGTTTCAACTCAGCCTCAAAACCTCCTTATCTCCTCCTTCCCTTTCAATTTATTGTGTTCCTCAACTTCTGAGTGAAATATTACATCATATTTAGACTACATTCATTCAAAGGCCTTCAACATGGATTTTCAATTCCGGAATAAGTAATCATGTCAAATCCGAGTCGAGGCTTTCTCAAAACGTATGTTCTCCAAAGTCATAATATGACCCAAATCAAACCTTCTGACAGTCTTTTTCATACAATTCACAAACCTACTCCAGATGAGAAGAAAAACCCATATGGGACTCACTTCTTCCTGGAATTTAATATTTTTCACAATCTGTATTTCTCACAAAATGCTTCAATGAATTATTTCCGGGCCAAGACATACTTCCCTCTTCCTACCAAGCGGATTACATAGCATTTTAGCCAGTACTCAGTACCAGTAAATCCGTCAATCCTTAGCCACGTGATTCTATTCATTGAATTTATACAGAAGAAGGGTCGTAATTCGTAATTAGTGAAATTGAAATATGCAAGCACTTGGATCCTTTACTGTATGAAATATCATCTCAACTTGCCACATAGTTTTCTTAAAAAGTCGAAGGAACATTTAGATTGGAAAAAGAGGCCAAAGCGGAGGACATGTACACAAGGGCTTACTCCCAGTATGTAATTTCCAGTATGTCATCCTTTTAAAAACCTTCATTGTGGCATCCCAGAACCTTCGTTAGGTCATCCAAAACCCTTCATTCCGTAATCCAAAAATTAATGAAAAGTGGTATGAGAGAAGAGTAGGTCGTAGCGAAAATCAAACGATTTTCAAATATACCCGAGTATTAGTAAGAGTACCAACTAACTAAAACTAAGGATAATGATGTGCTAACATATCGTAGATCATAACTTATAAGCCGATATAAATATAAAACACAAACACAATCTGGAGAAGGACGCTGGACGAAGGACGCTTCTCTCCAGGAGCAATGACAGGTGAAATGTAAATATGTGAAGGAAATGAGAGGAAGAGAACATTATACAGCATACAATCATACATAAATACATGGATCAATGAAAGCAATGAA
>JAQFYU010002347.1:0-12122 GCA_034694905.1 Ceratophysella granulata
TCATATGTCCACACTATATAGTTGAACGAAAGAAATTCCTGTACTACATGACGTCCTATGATTTCCGGTATGCTAGTATTGAAAAAACCAAATACCTCTCGATGTTTAACAATTTGGATAAAATTTAATCAATTAAATCATGTAACTTCTTCAATTGTTCTCTTAATAGAAGGAAGCACTATCTTAGTGAATTATCTGATGGAACATAAGTTGTAAGACGTTTGTTATTGTATGTTAAGTAAGTAAGTATTGTAAGTTAAGTATTATTAATTAATACAACTAAGACATATTCAAGTATACATAAATTCTAGAAGCAATATTCTAGAAATGTATAATAATAATAAATATAATAAATGGCTAATAATCGGACAATAAATTCATGATGATGATGATGATGATGATGACATAAATTATTGGGCTGGAAACAAGGGTTAAACGCATTATGCGTGTTTTGGTGTGAACCCAATTGCCAAATGCCCAATTCAATCCATACACAAAAATGCTTATAATTGCTGCCTAGACCAAACAAAAAAAAAATTTGGGGACGATCACTGGACTTGAATTTTATTTCTTCATTGTACACAATTAATTTTTCTATTTAATTTTTTCTAGTTAATTTTTCTTGCATGATTTCTGTATATAATTTGAAACGTTGTCAGCGCATGCCACACCCTCTGTTGTAAAGGGAGTACAACGTACGTATTGTAAATATTTAGAAGAATTGGAAAATCCAGAGCTAATTATCGTTGAAGTTAGATGCTCGCAGCGGCTCTTGTGTGGTTTCGGTCTCGATATTGAGATGAAGTTGTACTTTTCAATCCATTCTCATTTTAAGCAGTCAAGCATGTTCTGTATACAATGTCTAGTCAAGCTTCTTGGGAAGCAGTAGTAAAAACTCGATTGGTGCCGCTGCTTTGCTAGCGAAGAATACTTTTCTGTTGCCTACTTTACTACGAAAAGACATTTGAAGTTAGTGACTGAGTACAGTTTTCGCGCAGGGCTAATTCCCACAGTAACTAAAGCGTAATGCGCGAGTTGACACTCCGTGTTGTTCCGAATGTACGTGTTTCTCCGTCCGGTTTGTATAAATACAATATAATATTAAGCAAACCTCTTACAACCCTATAGGAGTGGGGAGTTAATTGCATATTGGAAATAGTGGGGGAATGCTGGATTAATATATAAACACAGGTAGGTAGTAGGGCTGAACATCAGTAACTTGTTGCAAATTGTATTTGCAATATTAAATTATTATTTTTGGACAAAAAATACATGAAGTTAATTCCATGTTCTGAAGGAATAAAGTACCGTTTCTATTCGCTAGTTCCAGACTAGGCCATATCTAAATACATCTTCAACATTATTTCTGTCAACATTGACAAGTTTATTTGTTTGTGTGTATGTCTTCGTCTAAATCATATTCTAGCGGCCGTGTAATTGTCCCGGAACAATTATCGCAGATTATATACCTCCGAGTCGAGTAGTTCTTCCAACACAATTGTCGCCTGGATAATTGAAAATTATCGGAATCCTGCGCAACCTCTGTGAGTGTGGATACCAAATGTTTAAAGTACCTTAATATGGCATATACTTACATTATTGGGTGGGATAGTAACATTTTCATTTGCCCAAAATGCAATTCTCAATCTGCACAAATAAAAATTGTTTCGTCTCACCGTTTTGCTTCTATTTGGTTAACCTCTTTTTTCAAAAGGTACATTTGAAATGATATAATCCCGTTTCGCCACTTAGCACAGCAGTATCCGGTCAACTGGTTGCATTGGAGGGAGAAAGCGAGCGACCCATGACAACTGCATTTTACTAAATATGATACTTTTGAGATGTTCAACTAGTGAAATGTTTGTCTAAAACCACGGAGTTATGAAATTCCACCCTTCTTTGCTACAGATAGAGAGGATAAACTCTTGTTTACTTGTTTGAACCATTTTTGGGGGTTTGGTGGGGGCAAAAATTGACCAATCAACTGGGTCCGCGCGAAGCATTCAAACCAGTCCTCCACGTGCAGGTAACGTTGCAAGCTAATTGAGGTCATTGACCTCGATTGTCATTGGTTGGTTGCTGGTTTTGCTCTGGTTTGCTCGATGCACTGGCGGGAGGTTTCAATTTTTCAACGAGAAATGGAGAAAATTACACGCGAGAAATCGAAATACATTTAATAAGGTTGCTAAGCCAATTCATTTTAGCGGAAGGAAATCCTTGTCCCCTCTATCTGTACAACTGATCAAGACTCTGTATCTAAAACACTAATTAACAAATTGGTGTTTCAGAACAGACAATCATGTTCCTAGTCTGAGCCTATAAACTACAAATACCGAGGATCATTCAAATGTCAAGATTTTCGACTCTTTGTTTAGAACCGCCATATTCTGCGGAACAACTTGAAGTGCAACGGGAGTTTCGAGCAATGCCCACATATAATCCAAAGGATAAAACAACTCAAAGTTCTGACTACGCGCTAGTACTTGACCGAATGCGGTACTACCGTAGAAAGAAACAAGTCTAAAAGTACATGGCATACGCTAACGAACTGGATGGGACGATTACCGAAAATGAATTGATAAGTTATAGGAGTACGTGAAACGTTTCGAAACTGATCGTACAGGAATTTTTTCCACATTCGACAGGGACAATGATGGATTTATATCTGTAGAAGAGTGTACAATTACATAGTAGAAACTCTGGCGGTTCAGTATAACAACGTTAAAGTGATGAACTACAAAGGATTTGTTGAAGCAGTAGACATGAATAAAGACGGGAAAGTTAGCATGGAGGAATTTAGGGAATGGCTAAGTAGATATTGTAGCCAAGATGTTCTGTCTTGAAGGGACTACACAATTTAAAATTTGAAATGAATTTGGGAAATTCTTAGGAATTTTCTCTGAAACATTTATTCAAAATTATTATAGATATATATGTGAAACTCAAGACAAGAACCTCTGAATGGAAACCCAAATAAACCGTGCGTAGAAATACTCGTCCATATTTTCAGTCAATCAGATTGTGTTAATTTCCAAAAAGGTATTTTTTTAAAAAAATTAAATTTACATAAATTATGCAACTGGTCTGAATAATGCATCTCGGCATGCGGTATGATTAAATATCAGTAGCGGTTTTAAGATTGGCTTATCCAGTCAAACATTCCTGCTGTACAGCTTGTTAAATTATTGAAAAAATGTGCTAACAGCTCGTTTTTGTGGTTTGAGTGATGCGGTCTCCGTCTATGTAATTTCATTTACTGGATGCGATGCAATTGCTAGAACTCGGTTCGTGCTGGTTAGTTGAAGATATTTTTGGTAGTTTTATCTTGCATTGCTACCCGGTGAAAGACAACGCGCCCCTGAGTGTTTGATAAACGTATGTACGAAGTACCCTAGACATAGAGAACCGGTAAGTGGTATTCAAATATTCAAATCATAAATCTTCAATTATACATGATTTGGTTAAATTATTGTCCTGTGTAATATCTACGGTTTGTTGGCGACTATTCAAATTTCTACCAACAACTTTTTAAAATGTTCTTGACTAAAATATTTAGTGTTTCTTCGTGGAGATTAGCGACTTGCAAAATTTGATAGTACTTACTAGTTCTATATATCCATCTATATGTCACACATGGAATATATTTCGTGTCTTTTTCATAGATTTTGTTTATATTTTCAATGTTTCCTAGCCTCTTTATATAATACTAAGAATTAGTTCTATAATTCGAATTAATTGAAATTTTCAATGTGTGACAACTATTCTGCATTCATGTTACAGTTTACAGTTGCTAAGTCAATCATGGCTTGAAAAAGTTGTAATTGTGAAAATCATTGGATATAACCTAAACCATTTGACCTACGACCTCATTCTAATTTTTTAATTCAATAAAGCGTCGAAGTGCTGCACGTGGGTGACTCGTAAGGCACTTCACTGAAATTCAGCTTTTGATACCCATTGTATCAACTCTACGTTGAGCAATTTAAAAAGGAGGCCTCGTAGCTCGCAGACTATTTCAGACCTTGTGTGAAATGCACAAGGAACTCGCGAAGGCTAAAATCTAGCAATGAAACTTCTTACGACTCCTCCGGTATTTAGGATTTATTACATATACATTTTGTATATTGAATCACACAGAAGCTTGGCGAAAAATGCCCTAAACAATATATTCAAATTCAGCTTTCCCTGGTGGTTTCCGAAGTACGTACCACCGCTTATTTCGGCTTCCCGTCATATTCTTTTAAAATTTTCAGAAAAATATGCATTTTATAATTGCAGAGATACTTAACTTAGTTAGCAGAGTTGAAGTTTTGAAATTAGGAGAGAAATGTCTATACAGTGAAGGCCAAAACAAAGGGTCCAGGACTCAACCAATACGTGCTGAATTCAGGAAAATTGCGAACTACACATGCCTCATTGTCTAACATATTGTATATCTCTTGCTTGTTAGTTGAAATGTGGCCTGTAGAGTTCGCAAAATTCCTGAATTCAGCCCGTAATGGTCGAGTCCTGGACCCTTTGTTTTGGCCTTCTTTGTAGAAAACGGTTGCTTGCGAATTCGCATCTCATTTTACATACTCTTTTCTTGGTTTACTTTCCCATAAGTCTCAATAATATAATTATAAATTAAGAATGAAGGGGGGAAATGGAATATAAAATGATAGCCAATAGAAACCTTTGGAATAGTATGCCATCATCGTGACCAAGTGTATGACTTGAGAAAAGGCCCAACGGAAAGTTTACATAGCAACCAATTGTTTACTTTTCTTATGAAATTTTAGAAACACCAAAGTTTATAATCATTAACGATGTTCCGAGTTTGGGGATCAAAGCTACAAATATCCAGGATTATTCAAGTATCAAGATTCGCAACTCATTATTTAGAACCACCATTCACTCCGGAACAACTTCGCATGCAACGAGAAGTCTTCCGTACGATGCCCACCTATAATCCGAAGGATAGGACCATCAAAACATGTGACTACGCTCGAGCGTTTGAAGGAATGAGGTACTACAGAACAAATGAACAAATTGAGAAATATGTGGAATATGCTAACAAACAAGGAGAGACAGTTATTAACGAGGATGAATTCATGCGCTACATGTCCACATGTCACGACCCAAAACTGCACATCCAGGAATTCTGGGCCACGTTCGACAAAGACAAGGATGGATTTATATCATCAGAAGAGTACGACTACATAGTTGAAACTTTGGCGGTTCATGATCCCAAAGTGAAGTTGGTCAACTACAAAAAATTTGTGGAAGAAGCGGACTCGAACAAGGACGGGAGGGTTAGCGTTGCCGAGTTTCGGCAATGGCTACGGAAATTTACAAGCAACTGAAACAACTCTTGAATACTCGATATATTTGGGAATTTAAAACTCACAGCATTTTTAATTCTTTAGAATCAATATTCGAGCTAGTAGAATTTTGCTACTATTCTTGTGTTACTATTTTATTCGTTCATATCAAATGGTATGATGGATGGAAGTCTTCATACGTCATCTACCATTAATTAATAAATTCGAGCAGACAATTTGCTAATTTATTTGCCAATGAATCTTTTTAATAAATAAACCAGCCGAGAATATTATAAAATTGAAAGCAATATATGGTGCAAAGGAATAAATCTTCAAAATTTTGCTAATATACAAAATCCAAGAAATACAAAGATATACCTTGAAAAATTGTTTAAATGCTGTAATGTGAACAGTAAATAAGCATATTTAATACAAATAATGTACAAAATCGACTCACTCGTATATAAGGACAAGAGACTTTAAAAAAGACATTGATTTAAACAAGTTGCAGTAAATATTTCGGTATTCTGGTTTAGCAAGTAATGGTAAAATTGACTATTCATACACTGTTCGAACATCAACTACTACCAATACTACGCTAACACAATCCAACCCTTGCATAAAATATTTTAATTTTCAATATATTCAGACCTAACTACTCAAAAAATCATAATCATCATGTTCCGATTACTTGTTACTAAACAAAACCGGATCCCATGCATGTTGTAAATTCAACAGTCAAGTTAATCGAATAAAGCTGTTATGGAACCACCTTTTACTGCTGCTGATGGCTGCTGTTAAGCGACCAAGTTCAAAACTACATCAAATACAGCACTGGAAGGAATATCGACATTACATTGAATTTACGAATTACTTGAGTAAATTCCACGATCCGAAATTCCTTATTCAGGAATACGCCAATTTTTTATTCATTTGACTAGGACAAGGTGGATTCATTTCAGCGGACGAGTAGGACCTTATCGTTGCAGTCCTGGCAAATAATGATCCAACTGTCAATCTTGCAAAGTACAATTTGATCAAGAAAACCGACATGAACAACGATGGGAAGGTTAACGGTCGAGAGCGCCAATTTTGGCCCTTCAAATACTTAGTTTGATATCTGAAGATCTATAGATGGAATTTAATAAGGAAAATACCAAATCACACGTTAATAGTTATTATGTATCGAATATAGAAATGATTTGTTTTCATTTTTCAGTTTCACAGTATCTCAATTGTAATTTGAAGGAATTGATCATCATGGAAACCTTCCGTAAGATTTTGGGTTGGATTCAAGTCTCATAGTCATCAAAGATGAAAGTTTGTTCGCTGTTCCAAGGATAAAGAAGATATTTATAATGTTCCCTAAATTCCGGTTTTTCAAGTGCAGCATGATAATAAGCCGATTTAATAACCCAATATCCTTCTACACGGACACAGAGGTAACAAGCTCAAACAAATTTGTCATTTTAAGTATTCTATGCAAATACACGAAATGGCGTAGTTCGTTTAATGCTCTCGCCACTGGACATAAATCCTCAATACAACTTTCGTGACTGTCGGTGAAGAAACGTTCTGTCCACATATCCCGCTACTCCAAAAGGCAGCACTGAAGTAACCACTGAACGGTATGAAAACTAAATACTGTGGTATTGCTCATATTTAACAATTTCTGAATGTAATTTTCGAAAAGTACCAAATTATGTGGAGTAATTTGAATTTAATATTTAATAGCCAAGGCACTCCTAATGTGAATCGCGGACATATTTCGTGATTTGGCATTACAATTTATTGTTACATTGTGAATTTAGACCAATATTTCACCTTATTTTTTTAAAATTTTCAGCAATAACCATGTTCCGAGCTATTGCATCCAAAATGCAGATATCAAGACTTCTATCTGTTGTCAAGATTCTCGACTCGTGAGTTAAAACAAGCATACGCACCGGAACAACTTCAAGAACTTCGAAGGGTCTTTCGAAGTTTACCTTCCTACAACCCGAAGGATCAAAGAATCCAAACAACGGACTACGCTCTACTAGCTCAACGAATGGGATACGAAAGGTCCAATGAACAAATCGAAACATACGCGAAATTCGGTAACATGCGCGGAGGAAGGATTGATATGGCAGAGTTCATGCGGAATATCACCGCAGAGTGCACGATCCGAAGCTGCCGAAGAATTCTTCACGACCTTCGATACGGACAATGACGGATTCATTTCTGAAAAGGAGTACGAGTTCGTAGTGGAAATGCTCGGCGTTCATGACCCAAATGTCAAATTGGCAGACTACAAAAAATTTGTCGAGGAAGCGGATACGAATAAGGATGGGAAAGTTAGTTTGGAAGAGTTTCGGAAATGGCTGCTTAAATAATTGGTTGTAAAGCAGCTGAGTTTCTTTCTCTGCATAAATTACATAAATAACTCAGCGTTTTGGCCGTTAATATTCTATTTTGTGAACATCATGTGGATTACATTTAACAATTTTTTAAACCAGAAAAACACCCTGTGTTCTTATAATTTTGCATGGTGTATATATGGTGTAAAATGGTTCTACTCCAGTGATTGGCTAAATATCGTATCAAGTCACACACACTGGCTGTTTGATCATTTGTCTGGCTTCAACAACCACCAAAAGCCATCCTACACTCCTGCCTTAGATTTTTACGTATTCCAAAGTTGTAAAAACTTATAACGACTTTATTCTAGAATTTAGAAAAAAATGAATCTTTCAATTTAAATTAGTTACATATTTCATTTAAGACATATCGTAGAAATTTTCAGTACCATTTTAATGCACGCATAGGAGTGGCGACTTCGTGCTGGCTAACGGTAGCTCAGGCTGCTACAAGGCATTGCTAAGCAAATAATGTGGTGTAGTAAATTCCTTCTAATTATAATTACTACTAATTGAGGCTAGACGGAACAAGTCATTGTAAAGCTTAATATTTTATTCTTAATTAAAAACATCGCAATTTGCGACGAATATACTACGATATTCTTAATTCTGAAGATTACGGTAAACTTCGAAGCGTCGATGGAAAAAGTATATTCAAGTTGTTGAACCGCTTCCTTAATTTGTGGAAAGCCAATTAAAATTAATTAAAAAAACCGTCATACTAAGGACAAAGGAAGCGGTGTACCCAAATTTATTGAGTCGAGAAGTGGGTACGTAAATCGGACATTTCATTGGGGTCGCGAATTGTTTTAAATTGACAATTAGGGTTAATATGTAGATACCCAAGGTGAAACTCATCTCTCTCCTGGTTAATTTTTTTTTAGGAAAATGCCAATTTTGAAAAGATGTTGTACAGCACTTATCCGTAAACAAAATTCAACCCGAATTCATAAACTTTTGAACACTCATCTGACAGCAGCAGCTTTTCATATTTGTACAAACTAGAAGCGTGTAGACGAAAATATACATGTTTACATTAAAAGGTCAGGGAAATGCTCATATTCGTTGAGTTGAATGGCAATAAATTGCAATTACATACTAAAAATTGAACTAAGTAGGAAAACAAAGACATTTTAGATTTTCCGCTCTTCGGTTATAGCATATCGACAAATATTATGCTATAAATCTATTTGAGAATTCTGGATCGTGGGCTTTAACTGCAAAATAGGCTCACAGAAAGCAAGGGTATCTGAAATTTCTGAGGAAATAAATTGAAACGCTCAACTTGAAAGTAATTAATCCCAAATTCTGTGTATTGATGGCGGTGGATGACTCCCATATATCCTCATGAATTAAGGAAAGTAAACCACATCATGCAGACTGAAAACTCAATGATGCTTACTGTTGAAGTTTCGCATAAAGAAAAAAAATATCTACAACCTTGTACTTTTTTAAAGAATTATAGTTAGGCCAGCGGTCAACAATTGTGGGAAGACGAACACACTGCAATAATTCATGTTTAAGTAATATAAATACGGGCAACGTAAATTTACATCAAATACCAAAAACACATACAAATCAAATTAGACGGATGTCATTTAAAGAAAGAGTCTCTTTCAGACTCAGACTACTCGAGAACTTAAGAAGACCTGACAATCTTGACACCTAAATGCCATAATTTTAGCCATTGAGTCACTTGGTCGAAAGCCAGTTTAACAAAGCGGGATTGGATTGGATTTAACAATCTATATATTGGCAGCTGAACTATGATAAATGATAATGAAATGTAGTCCTTGGAACACACATGATTATTCTGGAATGTAATGTAACCTATAATAGATAAAAATAGCTGAAAACCGAAACAATTAAACTCTAAAGACAAGTTTCATAATATTTGACCCTAAATTGTTGTACTTTTATACATTTTTGCAGAATTCCTGATTTTCCAAATTGGTACAAATGGGAATAAAATAAACCCACAAAGTTTAAATGGTGCAATATCCAAAGAATTACACGAGCAACGAGAATATAGTATTAAATATTATTCAGTATTGAGCTCTTACTTTGAAATTTTCACATTATGCCGAGAAGAATTTTGAATTTTCCTAACATTTCAGGATCAAAAAAAATGAGAAATCGCTCAGTCTTTAAATTTTCGTACGCATTGAGACTATTATCTTACTTTCAAACTTCAGTTCTTTAATTTGTGAAGAATTGTAAGTACAACTTTAGATTTTCCTTTATATTAGTCCAAACTGAGATCACAACGTGAACACCTCGTGCAACTGTAAGTTTTGAGTTTTGTAATTCCACACCCTCCTCCACCTCATTAACTTTGGCTAATTCCTGGAACTTACTCGTAATTGATTGAGCAACAATTATCGTTGTGCAAAATAACAGGATGGCATGATTCATTAATTCATGATGCATGATTTGAGCCGGGATGTGTGAAATTCTACAATATAACTCGAACTGACCAGTAAATGGACTCTTCAGTTCAAGTTTCGGGCTTGGCTGTGAAGGGAGCATTATAAAAGGTAATAATCATCATAGGCATATGCCTGCTTCTGTTCCTGCACATAATATACATAGACCTATTTCTTTACATTTTTGCCTTTGAGTGACATGGTACATAGTACTACTGTATTTAAGCGGTCGTGGTTTGACGTACCGACCAGTATATAATTCCTCATAATCAGAATTTTGATATTTTCGAAATCCCAGTCTCATATTTCAATAGCACAGGAAACACCAGACAATGGCAATTGGTAGGACTAATTGTAAATAGCTGATGTTGAGATGGTGATAAGCAACGTGAGAGGGTCAGCTTTGACATGAACAGTGGTATACTTGAAATCCAGATTTTCTGCTTTGCTAAGGTTGTTTGTGTCATGTACAATATCGCCTGTATTGCTAAAATACAGCAAAGTAACCCTTGAATATCTTTATATCTCGAATATTTTCAGAACTAACTGCTCAAGCACTTACTGTCAGTCATCATGTTCCGAGCTTTTGGAACCAAATTCCAGATCCCGAGGATCTTATATGCTCAACACTCGAGCTTCTCGACTAAACCTGTTATGCAACCACCCTTCACTGCTGAGAACCTTCAGGCCCAACGTCAGGCTTTTCGATCGATGCCTTCATTCAATCCAAATGAACAAACGATCAAAACCTGTGACTATTTCCGATTGTTTGATGAAATTCGAAAGATGGGCTTCAACAGGACAACTGACCAAGTCGAACACTATGTCAAGTACAGCACTGCACTTGGCGGGAAGATCGACATTGTTAAATTTACGAATTACATGAGTAAATTCCACGATCCGAAACTCCTCATACAAGAAAACGCTGATTCTTTTGACAGGGACAAGGACGGATTCATTTCAGCAGACGAGTACGACTTGATCGTAAGAGTCATGGCAAGTCATGATCCAAGTATCAATCTGTTGGACTACAAAAAATTTCTTGAAGAAGCAGACACTAACAAGGATGGAAAGGTTAGCGTTCGAGAGCTTCAACTTTGGGCCTGTAAATAACTATTTTGAGAAGTGAAGATTTATTGAAAGAATTGAATCAATAAAACCACCGAATCATAATATTTTTCTAAATAGAAATTATTTGGTTTCATCATTATCGACACGTTTTTCATTTCAATCTTTTGTATGAATGGAATGATCTTCTTGGGAATTTGCTAAGTTTTGGGTTGGGTTTAAGTCTCACTCAAGACCTAAGATCTGTTTTCTGTTGTTTGGATTTTGAATTGAAGATATTTATTTCATTCCATATATTCCGGTTGGTCAAGCGTCCAGCCCAGCATGATAATTAGCCAGTTTACTAACCAAGTGCTCTTCAACAAGTAATTAACTTGAAGCTTAAGCTGTCAATTCTATTTATTCAATGCAAATAAATGCACGAAATGACGAAATAAATTTAATGTTCTGGTCTATGAACATTCATCCTGTGTACATTTTTCGTGATCTTTGGTGAAGAAACGTGTTATCCCAGTCCCATATATAACTCGCAATCACAACTTGCTATTCGAAAAGACAGCGCAGAAGTAGTCAGCTAACGATATGAAAACTAAATACCTACTGTTGATATTGCCATATTTAAATATTTTTAGATGGAAACATTGATTTTGGATTTGATGGAAGCATTTCCAAAAATTCGTTAAAACTACAATTGCATATGCGTAAGAAGTTAATTTCTTAACATAGTGTGTTCGCCATGAGTCTTGAGCCACAATGCGGAAACGTCTGGTGCACGATTCGAACAAACTATTGACTATTTCACGGGAAACTCCTTTCTACTTTGACGCAGTCGCATATGAAGCGTATGTCTTAGAAGTTCAAATCCGAATAGATTCAAATGATGGATCCCAGGACACTTCAAGTGATAAGTCTTCATTGTGTGTCAG
>JAQFYU010002348.1:0-12118 GCA_034694905.1 Ceratophysella granulata
ATTCAATTGATTTCATTTCCAATAAAAATTCCATAATTCAATTAAAATTGTAACGGATTTCCACTCCGTTACAGTATTTCTTAAAGAATCTGGTAAGGTTTGAGCATGCAGTTTGAATGACAGAAGAAATCTGACGCTGGAAATAAACGAAAAGAATAATACTCAAATCATTAACTGCTTTTGAATTTCTTAAGTCAGCTAGGTCTGAGTTGTTCTTTGAGCTTCGGTTCTATTGTTTTAAAGAAAGCATTATATTGCTATAACTTGTATTGTGTGAACCTTCCTTCTCAGTATGTGCAACAAACCGAGAAAAAAGCAATTTCCTTTCCCGTTCCTTAATTTCATATTCCAGCGCTACTAATAATAAGCCGTATAACATTTTCGTTTAATCCCAGACATGCGTTCGTATTGGAGAAAGCCAAAGTTTGGTTTTATAAGGTTTTTGTATATGCTCAAAATCCCAAGTCATTGTCCTCCTTCTCTAATATGGAGTCTAGAGCTCCTGCCTTCCCTATTAATACAATCCATTCATTCATTTAATACTTCTCACCCCAAAAGTTCAAGTTTGCGCTTAACATCTTCCGCTCATTATTATGAGCAGAAGGAAAGAGAAAGGTACACTACTTTCTCTCTCAAACCCCCCGTTCTCTTAAGTTTCTGACGTACTCAGCCTCAAAGTAGCATCAACCTTGGAAACTACTTAGTTTTATTAATATCATTTGGGAACTATGAGTTCTAAGAATAGGCAAAGAATGCTCAATGTGGGACTATTACGTTGTTTGAACGTGCTGGAGAAATAGCGGAAGTTCAAAAAGAAACAACTTTTGAACCATTTGTATTTTGTATGAGCCAACTGACTTTCTCAAGTTTAAGGTTACGAATTCCACCAAGCACATTATTGAAAGTAGCACAGCCAGAGTCTTTCGCACTCACTTCCGCCTAATTCCATTACCGTCTTTGCATCTGCTTATTAATTTAGTACTTTTTCTTGTCTTCATGATGATTATGCTACTCTAGTATAAGGCCTCTTGTTGGATCTAGGTACTGCTCAGCTTTAGTGTTAACTGAGATGACTATAGCATTGCGTCACAGCTCATCTACTGAGTTAGATTTGTGGACGTGGACGGACAGGAAATGTGATAATTGAAACAAAGGATGATAGAGTAGTCGTCCAGCAGAATTAAAATAGTTCTATAATTTCAGCATTTCAAATTAAAATAAAAAAGTATGAAAATGTTATTTAAATTGCGCTTTGCAATTTGCAACTCGTTCTAAAATTTGGCTGACGTCGGACGGTAAAACGCAGTAAACAGTGGCGTCCAAAAGTTACATCATTTTCTGAATAAATAGCGGAAACTTTAAATGGTAGCTTTTAATTACAGAAGTTAACCAATTCCGATATAAAAATAATTGCATATGTGTATGTCATACCTCTCTGCAAGGAATACGCCCGACCAGTTGAATGACACGGATGAGGAACTCGGTTCAAACAGATGCGGATGCGAAGAATCATGCATCTTGATTGGAAAGAAACACGTTTGCATTAGGAATTATTTGTGACATTTGATTCCCGATAATTATCACATTTTACAGGTACATAATTGTAATTGTACATGTTGCACTGGCACGTGCTGCTGCGAATTTGTGTATTTATGTATGTTTCTGTAAGACAATAACGGTCTCCACACATTTTGCAGTGACAGATATATCCTGACAACAGCATAAACCTATATATACAATGAGATATTTAGTTATTTTCTCACTATTTGCCCAACTCCATTATTTGTTACACAAAACTGTCTGGCCATTGAATATTATTATGCAAGGTAAGCTTGGTTCTTGGACGACAATATTAAACAATTTATTCAAAGAAATATGTATTCCAAAAGTCTCGAGTATTTGCAAGCCGCGTGTCTTCCTACGGATCGCTAATCAGCTTCACTCCGAGTTTAAAGAAGCAACTTCCAAATCTAAGTTGTTTCAGTTTTCTTATGTATTGGTACTTTGTACCATATAATTCTTCAAGTCTCATTCCCGTGGTAGGTGATAGGATTATTGTCTGTGATTTTTTACCAAAATAATTAAGTTTTACACCCGCATTTCATGAGAGAATTACATTCTCTTCATTCAATATCAAGAAATTAAAATGTTTAATGCTCAGTTTTACTGTCGCATCGCAAGTACGATTCATCGCTTGATGAACTGTCACATGGTATGAATTATCGAAGATTCGTGTCACGTCACGAGTCACGACTTATTTTTTTCTCTGCGGATTCAACATGAGCAATTCATTTCTTCTTTGCACGAATCTAGTCACTGGTTTTTTAAATAACGCTATTACATTTAACTTTTACTCGGTTTATATAATTCAGAGTCGTCGGAATGAAGTTTTGTCAAGCACACTGCAATTTGAGTTATATGTATTAGTCGCCGTTACCATGGTGCATGGAAGCGTGTATGATGATGAGAAAACTGTTGATATTTTGATTTAATAGAATATTTCAGGTTGTTCCTTCTTCACTCAAAATAAGGTCAGTTCGTGTTTGGTCCTCGACGACGTCGCATCTATCCTCTGCTGGAAGCTGCAGTTGTCAGTTCACATAATACTCCTTGTAATTTGTAAGTACTGTTGGCTAATGTTGGTTGGAGTTGGAAGTGGAGTTAATCGGATCATTTCTTGGTAGCTCGGCTCTTTAAATTACAATATTGACCCATGACACGCACTGAACCCCTCGACCTGCCAAATGAGCTTCCAAGAAATGGTCCTGTTAGCTCCACCACCACCATCTTCAATCGTTACCCAAAATCTACTTTGTCTGAATAGTTGAAGAATAGCAGTTTGCGGCTTTGTATTTTGCGTATCCACCCATTTTTAGCGTATTTAAAATCGCTTAATTAGCTTTTACTTTGACCTGACCTTGCTTTGCCTTCAATTGCTACACCTGGTGAAGAAGCCTGCTTATCAAAGCATGTGCCTTCCTATGTACTTAATAATATGGATCATATCATAATGGAAGAAATTCAAAATCTCGGTTTTATGAACCACTCCTCCTCCTTCTCCAATATCCCGCGAACCATTGAACAAACCAATCACAGTCAGATTGAATCGAAATCTGAAGAATCACGAAACTGAAACACGGAATTCGGTAGTCAATCAATAATCCAACGCAGCAGCCGAGCCGTCAGCACTCAGCACGAATCAGACTCCTAACAATAACAACTTACTACATACAAACTAATACACGTCTTTTTATTTAGATTGAATTTAATCGAATACTGAGCACAATTAATACACCCTCGCGCATTTGGAACGGACACCGGAAGCTCGATCATGGCGAGTGACCCTCCTAAAGAGGCATTCCTGGATATGTTCTCACCGGAAACTCAGAACTTTCTAAAAAAGGCCGCTGCGGTTGGTGTTACAGGCTATCTTGGGTACTCCATTTACAAATCCAATGAGTTCCAAGATCTGATCACTTTTGCTCGGAATTGGGGTGCGGAAAAAGATCTGAATAAGTACATCTCATGGTTCGTGAAGCATGATCCTGACCACGTCCCGCTTTTTGACTTGGATAAAGAGGTAAATTATAAAATGAACGATACATATTGTGTATTACAGAGACAAAAGCTGTAGAACCTCGAAACCTCGAACTTTGTGTTCGACGCCTCAATAATGACATTGCGATTTGTGTGTTCAGTAAACCTCATCTTCCAAAAAACGGTTTCGAGAGGTTCTACAGTCTATGCTTCCACATTAGATAGCTGAAATTACGTTTTTGGTGGGTTGTAGCAAATGGTGCACACGAAAAATTCCTAAGTCCTTTTCATTAGGCCGGTAAGGAATCTTGTGATCGTTGACCTTTACCAAGAACAAAGAAAGAGTCCTAACATTTGTTCTATGTATAAGTACTCACTACTATACTGCTCATCGAGTTGAGCAACTTTTGTTTAAACTTTTCTGCAGAGAAAGTGCTTGGTTCGGTTCATGTATCTATGTTGAAGGTTATTTGACGACAATCAAATTACCCAACATAATATATTGGCGTGTTAGATTGGTATCAGTGTATCTTTCACACAACTTTGCCAGCATCTACACCATACCAATGGCCAATGTTCTACATACATTTTCTTACCCAATCGCCATGTATTGGTATACAGACGAATTGTTGTGTGTAAGTGTATCTGTCGCACAAAAACTTCATCACCAGAGTTCGGGTTGCCAGGGACAGGTGACAGGGACCAATTCTTTGGCAACAATTTTACATAGTACACAGCATACTAGCACATCAATTATGGATATGTAATGATGACTATATTCAAATCCAAATACAGTTCAAGGCAATTAAACTACTAACAGATACATTGAATGAAATGTACTTAGTCGGTAAATTCAATGCAATGCACAGGTCAGTACCTAGAACTGAATTAGGGGCCAGCTAGAAATACCATATTTAATGAACTATTTACTATTAACGTTCATCGGATCATTGATGTATTTGAGATTTTTAATTGTAACTTACAGCAACGATTGAAAATTTGGGAGCACGTTCCGAACGAAGACCTCAAGGCACTTCGATTGGTTTGCAAGCAACTTCGTCAGGACATCGACTACGGGGTTGGTGTTCATGTTATTGCCGACTGCCGGGATACACACAGCTACTATTGGCTTCAGAACATAATTCTGCAAGGCATTACGATCATCCGGATGGAAAGTCCACGCAACTGGAGTTTCATTGGAACTCCGGACTTTCTGAAAGCTCTGAATATGTCGGAAGAGTGCTACATCACGCCGCCTGAGTTTGGTGATATCTTTACCGCATTTCCTAATCTTAAATCGCTGAGTGTTTACGTCCATGATGATTGCTTCGAGACTGTGGGACGGAATCAGGAGATCTTTAGCTTCCTTGCGAACAAAGAGGAGGAGCTCTACTATTTACGAATTCAGTACATTGCAGACAGTCAACTTTGCAAATGGGAGATGAAGTTTGAAACTCCCAACTCAGTGCAAATAATCAAACTCATTGTCAGCAATGAAACTTACCTTCCTTCTCGTCTTCTCACCTTCATTTTGAATTTTGAACACTACGAAGGGATCAATAGTGTTGGCTTTGCCCGTACTCGTCTCTTCTGGAAGCGATTTCTTGAAACGCAGACTCGACTGAATGAACTTTGTTGCAACTATGGTCCTGTGTGCTGGGATATCCTTACCCAGGTCATTGACGAAAATGTGAGGAAGCTTCGACGAATTGAACTCCACAGTGTGTGTCATTGGGATTTCTGGAGTGCTGCTATTCACAGTGAAGTCTGCTTTGACTGGAATTTCTTTCGTCGAGCGCCAAACCTGGATCGTTTGGTTCTAAGTGCTCAGTCGGGACCGCGACCTGGACCAATCCTATACAAGCCCCTTGAACCTTGCAATATGCATTTGAACATCCTCTTTTGTGACCTTGGAGAGTGCTTCTGGAAGACCTATGAGACGATCATCTGGGCTAACGTGAAGACCCTCAAGCAGGCCACATTGCTCCGAGTGTCATCGCTGGATCAACATTCTGGAGAGGCTTGGCCATTCGACTGGAGTATATTCTCCGATTGCCAAACACTTTCCCGGGTCGTTGTTGGTGGTCAATATGAAAAGTTCTTGGAACACACCAATCTTCACTTGCTTCCCACCCAGGAGCTCGAAGACTTCAAATTGATCTTTGGAGCTTTCCGTCGACATGACCTGATCTACATTGGATCCTGTATGCCCAAAATGGATGCTGGGTTCGAGTTCCTGGACAATTGTATCTTCTCCGATTTGGAAGAGGACGAATCACCCTTGGGACTTATCTGGGCTTGTCGAGAACGTCTTCCACAAGAGTGCAACCAAGAGGATCTCCAAATGGAGGAGATGATTATGGAATATTCTGGCTACCTTATCGCCATCTGTGGAACGATCTGGCTCTTGCTTGTGTAGGAGTGTCCTCGTAATGTCTCACTACGCAAAAATGAATCTCAACTTAACTGCTGAAATAGGCGAATTGCTTATATAGTTAGTACTCTAAATTCTCCGTGTGATTTATACGTGTATTCAAACACAAAATGTAAAACCCTACAAACTTAAAAAACCATAAAATCCCAAAAAAACACAAATCGCTGCATTCGGCGGCTTTTTTTATTGCGCTTAGTCGTAGTTATTCAATCATATTAATTTGAATGATAGTCCATTATACCTCAACTCCTCAGACAATGTTCGTTTCCTTCATTGTTGCATTCAGAAATTAATATTAGTTCCATGTTGCATGTACACATTATAGAGAGCGTGGCGATTGAGAATGTTAGATGCATAGAATGGTTGGTTTAGACACTGATGATTTTTACTTTGGCAGTAGTGGACCAGACTGGATAGGACATAATACTGACAACAAGGGCTGATGTTCTGAACGACGTCCATTATTAGTTTCACTTTTTTAGCATTTGTTTGATAGTGCATGAAAAGGAGTTTGGATCGAATAGAAAAGGAATCAAGGCAATTTTTATGTGTTGACGAGTACAAATAAGATTGGGTGTAGTTGGGATGTTGGAAAAAAAGTGAAAGAACTTGTTTTCTTTCTTTTCACTGCTCTCCGCGTGTGATTGTTGTCACTCTGGAGAGAGATTTGAGTGGAGTCCTTCGATTCAAACCTTCACAAAAGAAAGAGACATGCTTTCGATTCAAAGCAAAATTCCAGCCTCGGTAGCTGAAATTAATTTTTTTAAAGGAAGTGATGCAGTAATTCAATGATTGTTACCGTACCTCGTTCTTCCCTCGTATTCAGCTGTATCTAATTCGGCGGCCGCCTGAACCAACTTTGAAACAATGTTGGATGAAGTGTTTTGCCAAAATGAAGGAGCTCCATGATGGGCCCGTGCCCTTGTGTTGTCGCACTCCACCTTCTTCAGCGCCTTAAAGTATGTCAATTGCCATTGACGCTTTGCCTCCATCGGTACTTGCTCGGTAGTATAATAGTTCAATAATATAATAGTTGATAACATAATATTATAATAGTAATAATATAATATAATAATAATATAATAGTATAATAGTTGGATCAGGCATACATGGAAAATCTGACATATTATCGTATTTAAAATACGAGAAGAAAAGGAAGGGAAAAAGGGAGATTTTTTTTTAAATTTAAAAAATAAAAAAAAGGAAGAGGAAAAGGAAAAAAGAGAGGGAAAAAGAAGGAAAAAAGAGAAGGGGGAAAGAGAGAAGGAGAAGGAAGGGAGAAGAAGGAGAAGGGGAAGGAGAAGAAAGAGAAGGGGAAAGAGAAGAGAGAGGAGAGAAGGGGAAGGAGAAGAAAGAGGAGAGAAGGGGAAGGAGATGAAAGAAGAGAAGGAGAACGGGAAAAGGGAAAAGAAGAAGGAAAGGGAAAAGAAATTGGAGGGAAAGAGAAGAAGGAATTAGTGAAGAAAGCGCATGGAAAGAGAATGAAATAGAAGGGAAAGTATAAAAGAAAGAGGAGAGAAAGAAGGAAGAGAGAAGGGAAGAAGGAAAAAGGAAAGGGAAAAGGGAAGCGAAAACAGGAAAAGGTATTTTTTTGCTAAAATTGCTAAAAGGATCCACCCCACGTCTTTGCATGGCGACTTTGTCGCTGCAGACCCCGGCGCCTCTCGTGAGCGCTCGAGCCCTATTCCGAGATAGACTAAGATGATATATATAGCTTAAGCAATAGCTTAAGCAACACAGTTTTCCAATCAAAGAACGGTATAGTTCAATGAAATATGGATGTTCTGCCCCAAATACAATTATTTAATTAATTTCAGCTCCGTCTTGAAAAATTATTTTTTATGTGAAGAGGGCTGACACTTTGCCCATCTTTGCTGGAAATACTATTAGAGTGATTCATTATTCCGTTTAAATGAAGGCATGGCATATTATTGGCTGTCTTCTGCTATTCGATATTCTCTTGATTCATAAGAATGCCGGTAGTGATAATTAATTCCAGCTTGGAGTGGCATAGAAGAAAGAGACCGGAACCAAAAATTTCCTCATAGTTTAGTTGGTGGCAACTGGCGACAAGGAAGACTGGATATGTGGAATACGTTATATTTTTAGGATGATGAAAAGAGGAGATGATGATTTCTTGTCTTTGTGTGATATCTGGATAAAAGGTCAAATAGAACGGAAAAGAGCAGAGGCAGGTCCCAAGAAATATTGTATTGGAACCAGAGATCCAGGCACTCTCTTCTGGCCCAGGAAAAGCTGTTTGGCTCAAAATAATAAAAGGAGGAAATTGTAGAGAAATGAAATGGATCTTGTGGAAGAGATGTATGTGGATAATGTGTGATATTGACATTTTCCTCCGTCTTCATCTTCGTCTCGTAACAAAGAGACCCTTTTCTTCCTTCATACCTTCTCCGTTCGCATCAGGAAATTTCACTAAAAGCTACTTTATTTCCGCCAGTAGTTCTTTCTCTTGGTCATGCCATATTTCGAGAAGAAAGACTCGGATTCAGAGTCACTGGAGCCACTCAGATGTAAGACGAATCTCGAATCTCTCTTTCCATTTATCAATATAAACCTTTCCAGTTCAATATTCATATTCAGAAGAAATACACAATAAGAAACCGAGAGAATGAACGGAGATGGTGGGAGGCGGAGAGATTAGGCTAACGGAAACCCCTTGGTCTTTGGTCGGGTTCTATGTTCCATGCCAAATCAGGTCCTTATATCCGGATGTGAGAAGTATACGTTTTTCCTATATCTGGGTTAAATAATTGAAAAACTAGCTAAGGCTAAACCAAAATCAGACAATTTTAGTTAAGGGGGTAAAAAACAAGAGAATACTTAAATACCTAAATTCATTTCTGTGGCGCATTTCTTTGGTCCTTATATAATATTTTATCAATGAGAGCAAGATTTGTCAATTTGCCACTTGCCTCTCGGCGGTAGATGTATCGAAATCAATAGTGGTTAATAATTCTTTTCAGAGATGGCGAAAATATAATTGATGAAAGGAGTTTTGGAATTTTTCCAGATTTTTAAATTGATTTATGCTCGTTTTTGAGTTTTGCATTTAACAAATTTCAAAAATGTGCTTCATGGTTGGTGACGTCTGGAATTTAATCGGCTTTCAAATGCTGCAGAATCGAACGATCTGCACAGGCTACTACTACAGTACATGTGAATCAGTGGTATATTTATCTGTAAAATAAAATTAAAGTCCTATGCGGAATTGAATTTTTTAACAGTAATAATTGCAAAACGTCTTCAACAATTTAGAACTTTATAATATTGACGTTTTTGAATTTGAGTAGGCGGATAATAGTCCCGTGTTTATACTCGAACGTTCGGACGTCCGGTATGGGTTTCAAGATGTTAAATATATTTTCATTTTTATATTTATAAAAAATGTATTTATATTTTTTTTAAATGTTTTTCTATTTGTTTATTTATAAGAAGGAATTCGACCATATTAACTACTGGTCAGCCTGCGCACTGTTACTTCCATTCGATTAATTCAATTCGACATACGTTTTCTGGAGCTAGGAACCTAGGTACCAAAATCTGCACATTGAAATTGTTCGGAATTTCAAACAAACTCAAATCAAACTGCAAAATCAAAAATTGACATTTAATGTTGAATTCGCCAAAAGCGGGGAAATTCCCGAATATTGTTCTACTATTTCTACAGTTTCCAGATTCGCTGACAGCAGAGCAATTTGCGAATATTCTGACTCCAAATACTTAACGTGACTAAATGTCCAGATGAGCCTGTAATATTGTAAAATTCCAAACTTCCAGACTGAGGAACCGACTCCACTAGAGTTGGTCTTCTGTTTGAAAGATGGGACACTGTCCCACCAAGTCCCCGTTGTTCCTTCCCCGTCAACCTTTCATCTGTCTACCTCTGACTAGAATTTTAATTAGGTGCACTAACTGAAAGAAAGGAAAAGGCCGTTCTTCCCCTTTTCCCCCTTCAGTCCCAATCTTCATTTTCTTCAAATTGTTCCAACCAAAAGGACTTTTTATGGGAATTCTCACGGGTCGCACGGGGGTCACTCTCTCCTTTCAGTTCCTTAGTCCCAACACGCTGGGGACGAACGACAGCGGTCTCCAAGCATTGTCAATCGGCCCAATGGGACAGAAAACTCTTTTGTTTAAATTCTCAATTCCAACTTCCAACGGTCATTCATCATTTATTCCTTGATGAATTCATTCCTCTTCCCTGTACGTTCAGTGCATAATGCACATCATTATTATTTTATACGCATTGTATTTGAATTCGTCTTCGATTTGAGGTTTACGTTTATAAAAATCGTATTGTGAGTTGTGAAGATTCAAACAATAGCCTATAATGAATGTTTCCTTCGTTTGTGCAACGGCGTCTTCGTTATTTGAACTAATATACTTACATAAAATATTGAAATCGAATAAACTGGAGAGTAATATTAATATTTTGATCTAAAAAATTCTAATCTTAAATCGAATTAAATATTTACGTACAGTTAATCGAGCTTAGTTTTTTTCTTGTTAGAGGAGCATGCTGTAACTCTTTGAGACCTTAGACCAAAGGAAGATCATCAGTATTTCATCATAAATTAACCAAATCATCATCACTTGTCATTATTCGTCAATAAATAAATTACCTTAGAAAATCCACAATTGGACTTAATTAAATTTCCAAATACTATCTATAATTCGTAGTGAAACGCGACAAGCTAACCGGGAGGAATTTCGTTATTCGACCTGGCAAAGAAACGTAACCGCTTTAAGGGGCTTGTCCAGGTTTAGGCGCAGTGTTAAACGTGCATTAGAAATTGTGTTGGGAAAATTGTAGCAACTCAGTCAATTCAAGTCGTAGAGCCTTGTAGTTTTCTGCAATGGACTGAGAAAGAACCAATCTATAACCTGTAGGAGCCGTTTTTTGATTCGTGGTCCCTTAAAAAAGTTGTTGCTGTTGAAAGTTGACTGAATTCAGGCACGGAGTTTGGACAGTAATAACTTTTTTCAGGGACCACGAATCAAAAAACGGCTCCTACAAGTTGTAGATTGGTTCTTTCTCAGTCCATTGCAGAAAACCGCAAGACTCTACGACTTGAATTGAATGAGTTGCTACAATTTTCCCAAATCAATGATTATGATTATTTCGTGCTTGGGTGAAGTTAGCCTGAAGGACAGCGTGGGTTGTGAATGAGAGAATGGAGAGAAAAAGAGCATGCTGTGCGATATGTGCTAGCTTCACCTAGCCAAGCTTTAGCCCACCCAAACCTGGACAGCAGCCTTAAAGCAGTTCCCACACAACCAGTACCTAAATGGGAACGGTTTTAGCCAGGCCTTGGAGTACGAAATTTGTACCAATCACCGAGTACGGGTTTAGGACGTATTATTCGAGTCCAACGCGGACCACCATGAACCTAGAAAGGTCCTTAGTACAACCACTAGAGACCAGACTCATTTTAACGTACTCAGAACGTACTACGCATTGTTACGACTTTGAAGTACGTGCATGCACCTACCCAGGTCGTACTCAGCATCACCATTCCAGACCGTCTGCAGGTTTCAGTCTGTAGTACGTTCTTTACTAGTATAGTTTCTTACAACAAAGTAGCAGTTGAGCTCGGCTTCCAAATTTGAGCGGGACAAGTGAGAGCCAGTCAGTCAAGGTTCAATGCCTCGTCAAAAGCATAATTTGACACGGTCAAGCCTTAGGAAAGTTCAATTTCGTACACTACAGAGTATCAGGCAACTGACCGACCATCCCCAGTTACTGCTGATTGTGTCACCTCAGTCGTCAAGTATTGGCTTAAGAGAGCTAACTCTCGTATCAAGGCTGCTGAGTAAGTCGTACTAAAATATATGAAATCGCAGTAGCCGCTACAGAAAGTATTTAAATGTAAACAATTTGTCATTCTACTCACAGGAAAAGGAGTGCTGGATCTAAATGCAAATCAAGATTGTCCAATTCAAGCAGCATCAATACAGATTAACTGCAAGAACAAGAATCAACACAATAGTGGCGAGTTGCAAAAATTTAATTTATCACTAGTTTTTACCTTTACCACTGGTTATGATTTTTGACCGACTCGTGTGGCCAAAGTTAATGTCTAGTAATTTTAGAATTCAATTGCTTGTAAATGAGGTCTAGTGCAG
>JAQFYU010002349.1:0-12117 GCA_034694905.1 Ceratophysella granulata
TTTTCTTGTTTATTTCACGGATGCCTCCCTCTAGAGAAGAGTAAGCGGAGCTTACTTGCCGTATTTCGTACTCTAAGTGCAGAACTGTTTAACGAATTTTGTTTGACTTTTGTCCGTGCTGGAGTAGAGATAATTTGAAAATTGATGCAGCTCACGTCTGTGTATTGTGCCTAAATATTAGAGGTAAAAGTTTGAATTGGCAATGTTGATTGATGTTCATCGTCATACATACATCATATTATGTTGAATTTTGATATAAATGACATAAAAATGGGTTAAGCTTTAAACTGTCAATAGTCACTTCAATATTTGAACTGATCCTGTTACTGATTTCCAAGTTACTTACCATAATTATTTATTTATTCGTAGTACGTATTGCGTAAATAATCGTATTTGCTTGCGGTGAATACATTACTCATAGTTTCCATCATGTTAAAAATATGTCCTATTTCCCAAAATCCGGAGTATTTTTGGTTAGCCATGCAACGTAAGCTGCAAATTCTGATATGTATTATAAATGGATATGTGAGGTTAATTTGTATTTTTTACAGTCAACAGTATGCGCAATGCATAAGAACCGAGATATACTGAATTAAGCAGAATTAAGCATGTTTCCGAGTATCGAGTACTTACCGAATTTGTAAAAGCGTGAATGTTATGATAATTTTTGCGTCCGGTGGTTGTTTAACCTAATCCTGATACATGTAGTCCTACTATTATTGCAATGCAATACACAGTAGCAAAACCACTTTTGCAACAAACGCGATAGTAAGGTGTAGAGACAAGCGACGATAATATGTAGGAAATTAACTAAAACAAACGAACTCTATTTGTAATCACTTCAGTTCGCAACAACGTTGCAATAATTTAGCGTGGGAATTGACATTCTTTATATTTATTGTGAGTAAGTACGATGTATTTATTTACTTAAATTCAAGTGGTTAATGAATTTTGTAATTGTAATCAGTGTGAATGTTAAGTACGTTCGGGGTTGTGGTGGGTGGTTTAGATTAATTCTCATCTTATTTTGAAATTAAATCATACACAAACTCAATTTAGTTGGTAAACAAAAAGTATTAATTTTTTGATTTTTTTTAATGCTATGTATTTCTAGCGTTTTTGCTGCCAATATCGATTGGTCAAAGGCACCACGAAAAGTAGTATTTTGGTATTTTTTCATTTTACTACTAGATTCAATTTTAATACTCTTCTGTCTTGCTAAGCTTAAAAAATATGTGTAGAATAATATCCATTCATAATCACAAATCACAATCACAATCGCAGTGATTTTACACTATTGTACGACGAAACTAAGTACCTACTTATTTTGTAAAATATCACACATCACACCGGCTAGGCTACTCGTATCAACACCTGCCCTTCATGGTATCTACATGCATTGGGGTAGGGTTTAACTAAAAACAGGATATTGGATTTGAAACTATCGCTCGGGTTTGTATTTCTTTCTTATCAGTCCTTGGAAACTTGAAGGTGAAATAAATCTTGCAACGACGCCGATATAACATCTTTCATGTATTTGGCTAAACTTAAATATTCATTGTCGCGTCGAGTTTCTCAAAAAACAACCACGAATATAATAAATATTTAATACGCGATTATTGAGATTAATTGGTGGGAAGCAACTTGAAGGCCTAAGGCCTTTTGCATACGGAACAGACACAGATTATCATTTCTGCTAGTCAACCGTTTCAATGTGTCAATTTGGCATTTGGCACAGTAGAATATTTAACGTTGAACGTTGACAATTGTTTCCTTTGCATTTGGTATAGCATACGTTGTTCGTGTTCGTGCCGTTGAACATTTCGATCCTATAAAAATTACCAAAGTAACAAAACGCGTGTATCTGTCACGCTGTACAGAAATATATTGTTGCAAATGTATTTTTAGCTTTACCTATTGATATTGCCAATGCTAATGGACTTTGGTTGACTGAGCACAAACATTACGCAACCTAACGTGTTTTACTACTTTCAGTTTCTGTAAGTAGTAAACTCTTGGTGGCTTGGCTTTGGCTGGTTGTTGGGGTTCAGGGTAGTCGGCAGTCGGCACTCACAATTTCAATGTCATAGTGTCTACTGCTTACATACTGAGTTGACATTTTTAAGGGTAAGTAGATTCGAGGTTTTGTTTTATTATATCTTCCTTTTGTTTTAATGGATTTTTGTTTCTTTATCTTTATATATTAAGTCAGTCAATTCTTTTACATAGCACGTGTGTTTTTGGGGTACTTATACTTGGCAACATGGGCGGATGGATGTGGGTAGTAAATTGTAAACCTGATTTTAATGTGGTTTAAGAATTCCGTAGATGGCTTACTTGATGGTGGCTCCGTGCCTCGTAATTCTATAAAGACATGAGATTATCATTCAATTCAGTCAATGATACTGTCGTGGATATAAAGGACATTTATGCGAATCGGCGACTGAGTGCTGAATATATCCGCACCGCAGCTATCCGGTTTCCTAATTTCTCTTTAAAATACGCAAGGGAACGCAGAAGTTTTCCGTTTCTACATAATACAATTCTAATTTCTAATCTTTGGACGTGGCATGCTGTGTTTTTTGTACTTCTATCTATGCTCTATTTTGGAAGTCAATTCAACGTATTTAACCCCAGTTCAAACAACTTGTAGAACGTTTCGATTTCGATCAGATTGGGAAATTGTACACAATTACTGGAGCCAGACGGTAAAATTCATGTAAATAGTTGTTCGCAAAGCTCAGGACTTTTCGGGCATCCATTTTATATTTCATAGCATTTTTAATATTGTAGCTCAAACGTAAGAAACCCGTGCCGTGTGACTATGAGTATTTGCTTTAATTACTGGAATTATTTTGGAAAGCTACTACGTGGCGTTGTTGTGGTTCAAACAGTTGGGATAATTTTTCGATTAAGCGAGCAGCTAAAAAATAATACGTAAGTTGTGTAACGCTAATTTCAAATTACTACTGTTTTAACGTGAACTTAATTCTACCGACAGACAATTTTTTTAGTATCGTTTGAAGACGCTGGAGATGTTGACTATTGTGATCCTTGATCCGTTCTTCCATTCAGACTAAACTTTCGCTTGTGTTGCTATCTGACAATAGACAATAGAGTCTCTAACACCAGGAGTCATAGTTATTTTTACACGTTTCCTGTCATAATGCTAATACTCGCTATTTATACTGTTCTGGCGAATGCCATGATAAATCAATTGGTATTCCTCTGATGCATGACATCTCATAACCCAGTAGTAGTGCCTAAGAATAAAACCTTTCACATTCAATACAAACAAAATAGCGTTCCATCCGCTCATCTATCATTCCATCATCAATCATCACTCATTCATGTCCCAAGTCAGTCAGGAGTTATTTTATTCCGACATTATCATACGTCAGGAGTTAAGTAAGTGTCAAGGAAATGCTGGTCAAGACCGTCTGCTCTTTTCAAAAACAAAGCGGGTTACTGACCACGTATTGGTGGTTTTCAATAGAAGAACAGTTTTGTCTTTGAAAGTCAACGATTTGGGTATCATTTATTTTTGCGATATTATTAGTGTTCTTGTATTACGATTTACTACGAATAAGGAAAACCTCATAGCAAAAATAATAGTTACGTCAATAAAGAATAAACACAAAAATTACATAATGCACACAGTATCATCTATATATAATGTATTTCGTATTTCCGTTGTGCTTAATTCGAAATGGGTTTGTGTGATAATTTCAACTTTTCTTTGAACTGTTTTCAGATTTTGAAATTATAAGAAGCGGACGAGACGACTGGAAGTGTTTATAGTCGTTGAAGTGAAGCGGATATCTTGTTGAAATGATGACCTAACATATTGTGCGTCTGATCGAATTCTGTTCAAAGGAAAGTCTGAATGCTAAAAGAGTTATTTCTAGAAGACCTGGTTGACTACGTAAGTAATTGTTAAAACATTTTACAAATATTTTGAATTTGAGTGGAGTGCTTATGGAAGTTTTCAATTGAACTTTCATACGTATGACTACTCAAAGTCTACGATTGCGCCAATTTCTGTGGTTAGAAGTCGAGTACAACTAAATAGGGAACTTCCTGGAACTTTCGTTTTCGCAAGAAGCAAATTATTTGACTCAATACGAAATGAATGAATCCTGAGTACTTACTACGAGCATAAGTATCGATTCTGTATACTAAAATACGACATGCAAACTGTCTTATATAAGTATATGTATTATTTTACGTTTATTATATGACGTTACTTACACGTCACTTGGACAAAAGTAATGAGTTTCCCCGAAGACGGGAGCACATAATCAAAGAAATGCGTACTCATCTTATAATCATTTGTTATTTGAAAAATGCTGGCGACTGGCGGTAACTGATAGTCTAGGTTTCTAATTTCTAATGTTTCACTTTGTACATCGTAAATAATCAAGAACTACTGACACAAATTAGTGTTGAGACCTTAGATCAATCTTTGTGAATAATTCCAAATCGAGTTCCAACGCAATTGAGTATATTGGACAGCAATAAACTGTTTCCGTGTCATTTGGTTTGAACAATTCCTACGCCAGATGACGCTACATGCCCCGTTCAACACCAATGGGTTTTAATTTATTGAATTGAGTTGATTTCCGAATTCCTTGTGCAGTTTGAGCAGAGGTTGAGCTTAACTACAATACATTTCATTTTCATTAACTATGTATTAGTGAGATGTAGCCCATTATAATCAACAAAATCACGGCTTGGCTGCGACTATACCCGAATTAGTGACTTGAATCAAAGTATCTCGAAAGTTGATCTGCGTTGATCTTCACTTCAAACAAGAATTCGTACAAAACGTTAATTAGGAATAAAAATTGTTGAAAGTTGCTTTTAAATATATATTCATATTTATTTACAGATAAACCGGTGTAGAAATGCTGTGTTCACGTGAAGCATTCCTTCGTTTCGGAGATTCTTTTCTCCTGGCTGTCGTCTTTTTGTTCCAAAGCGTGATTCTGAATTACGTCATTATTAATCATTTCCGTCAATCTTCATTCCCATTCTTACTCTTCCTGGCTGACTTTATGTGTCTGCTAGTCTTCTCCTTCACGCTCTACTTAGCCTACCGAGCTCACTGTCGAGATACTAAGAGACCATCATGCTTGAGAGGATCTACAAGCTTGAATAGTTCCAGAAACAGTTCTCGAACCGGACATCGGAGTGAAACTTCTCATGATATCTGGCCACCGTCATTTCATTGCTGCTCGAGGCTTACCAAGATGCCTTTCAGTTATATTGCCTGGATGGTTTACAGTATTATGATCATCTTCAAAATCGTCTTTATTTTCAAGGCTGGGATCCCACGATCCCTCAGTTCAGATGCAGTTATTTTCAAACCTGAAATCATCAAAGTTGCAGTTGCGTGTGCGGCTCTGATCTTCTCACTTCTGGTTGAAGCACATTCGGATGCAAATCATAACGAGGAGCCTATTCGGAATGCTTACATCAAATCTATTTCTTATGGAATGGCCATGGAAATTCTGGATTCAGTAAGTACTTCGTGAATTATCTCAGTTTTCAAAAAATTAAATTCAAAACACATAACGATAATATAGCTTAGCCGTTGTGATTATTGGTTTCTTGTAAAGCGCAGATTCCAAGAAAGGCAAAACTATCACTTTAGTGTTGAATAATTTAACGCCGAATTAAAGTGATATATTTATTAGCTTAGCAGCCGAATATTTTATATAGCTTTCGATTAGAATGAACCACATAATCTACGAAGATTCTAGGATGAATGATTGACATTATCGAGCGTCGAGTCTACCGATGATTTGACGTGTGTGCCGCCGAATTCAAAAAAATAATTATGAATTTAATTGAAATTCTAATTTTTTTCTTAATTTCAGGTGAGCTTCCTGTCCTTGCTGATTGTCTCTGAATCCCATTTGATCTACACGTTCCAATTTGAAAACTTCATCCTTGGACTCTCTTCAGTAAATCTGATGCTTCCTGCCATCGCCCTTTACAAACTCACTGTCTCAGGTTTTGGCGTTCACTACCCGTTACCATTGGAAATCATCTACAAGCTTCTGCATCTGGGCTTGGTGAACGTTCCGTATCTGTGTGTTCGTCTCTACCTCTGGCAGTGGTACGCTTATTCTGATACGTCCATCTTCATCGTCAAAAACGTGTACTCCATTTGCTCCCTTCTGCGGAGCGTGTATCCGGATCTTGTCAAGGCATGTTCTCTGTATCGTCGAAAACCACGTGTCGCATCACTTCAGAACATTGATCTGAATGACATGGGAGGTCGGGATGGAAGTCCTAATGGAGAAACAAGCCTCAACGGTAGCAAACCCACATGCCCACTGAGTCAGAAGAGTGTTGAAGAAATCGCTGCAGCACTTCATAGTTACAACGCTAATATTAAATCAGAGGATCCCAAATCCGTCCGACGGAACCCTTCCTACGATTGAACCAAGTACTGAAACTATGTTGAGGAACCGTGTAAACAATTCTTCGTCCTAAGTTTTAGCTTTAGAAAATTTCGGTTCGTCACCGGAGTTCATTCTTTCATATGCCTTATTCATGTCTAGTTTTAGCATTAGAGAATTTCCGTGTGACCCGGATTTCATTCTTCGATGTGCCTTAAAATTCTCTGTCCATGTACTTCTAATTCTCAAGGAAATACTACGCTTCTAATTGTACTGCACTGCAATCATTTGGTGGATTCAGCAGTACACGATGAACAAAATGGTATAAAGTTAAGTCGTTGGGAGTTTTGTATAAAAACCACCTGTATTGAGCTGACTGTATTATGCTGTATATTTTTTAGCCTAGCGTGCCATTTTCAGTGTCATATACTGTATAAGTTGTATATGAGCGCTGAGAACTGACAAATTCAGATATACATCCCTCTTTAATCTATTTGATCGTTTTGATCTCATGTTTATGCCTGGTTAACTACAAGCGGGAGACGTATGCGAAAAAATAATTTTGCGTAGGTTCTGACTGATTGAACAACGTATTTTAAATATCAATGGAGATTTACTTATTTTGTTTTCCCAAGCAGAGTGGAATATTGTGAGTAACTTTTACTTAAATTACAAATTGTTGGATAGTACTTCACTAGCACTTTTGTTACCTTTTGTAATTTGACAAATTGTATAAGCTGTACTTGAAATTGAAACGTTGAAACTGTTGTGCATTTATACAAGAGTTGACTACGTATCACTAGTGGATATCTGGACGTTGGACATCTGGATTCTAAAAGTGTTTTACTTAAAAGAGCAATGGAGATCTGCAGCCCTACAACTTTGCAATCAATTTTCTTCTGCTCACCATTTTACTGACTGTTGTGAATTTGAATAAAATTGAATTCCTATTGTAATTTGTAATTTGCAGTGTGTCCTGTGTCGACCTTCCCTACTGAATTTTTTATTTTAGTCTAGTAGTAGTAGCTTGATATCGTTAGGCTGTCGCTCGTCCATAATTTCAAATACAACGGAACAACGTCGCAGATATTTAATGACACAAATTCACACAAATCGATATTTTGACGCCGAACAACTTTTTAATCGGTATCAAGCTCCGACGTCAGTCGCCGTGTGACAATTTTAGTTTGCTGTTAGAAGCTAAGTTGAATATTTCAATGTTAATATTTGTAGATGTAGTACCAAACAAGTAACCTGATGTTACATAAAATTTTAGTGTTCAAGTTTCAACTTGCTCATCCTTCATGACAGCACACACGAGCTTGTCAACTTGTCTTCTTCTGTGTTACCTGCTTACCTGCGACAAACGAAGATGCCCTTAGGCCAACGTTGTTCATGCATAAATTAAAAAGCGGACTACGGATCCAACCATGCTCCATTATTCTCATTGGTGAGGATGCTCACCTTGAAAACAGCTTCTACCAGTTAGTTGCACTCACTGAACTAACTATAACTGGACATCCAGGAAATTCTTCTTAATTCCATAAAAATGAAAAATGCATACATAGCTACATCATGCTAGATGTAATATGTAGCTATGAGAACCACGCTAATCATGTTCCCGGCGTCAGAAAAGAATCTAGTCTTTAGTGGAATTTGAAGCAGAAAACAAGGAGCATCTTCGTTTTGCACAGATTGGCCTTTGTCATCGGCACAAGTTATTCTCCAGGATCTTGGTTGGGAACATTCTCACCATGAGAAGGTTTGTATAATTTTGCACCATCTGTATTTAGATCCTGATTATGCAGATTTAAATCTTAAACCATCCATAATTCATTAAAATGGGACACCCTGCCCTGCGATCATTCGAAAAACCAACACGCTTTCTTTTGTATCCGCGTTGATGTAAAGAATTAATAATGTAGATTGGACATTGCGAATAACTAAAAAAAGCTTCTGCACGCCCAAATTTATATTGAAAGCGTCTACCATTCAGATTCTAGAACACGTTCCTAAAAGTTTCATCGTCGCTATCAGAAATTGCATGCAGACGACAATATGGCTAATCGTATCGCTAATTTTGTTTTGAAGTTTTGTTTCGTTTCCGACTCGCTTCAAATAATCTTAAGTAGTCTCAACTCAACAGAAAAAAGTACCAGTGGTGCTGTTGATGTGCTGTTGGAATTGTGAAGCGTGGTCAGTAATTTTGCCCCCAGTCATTAAGTTTTTCTGGGAACTCAGATTATGAATTTACATTTAGAATGCGAGTATTACCAACGTATAATGTTTGTTTTGTATGGCCTTCAGTTTCTTAAGCATTTGCTGTATGTGTATGTACAGTGTATGTACGGTAAGGCTTTTACAGATATTTGTGCGACTGAGATCGAAAATGCAAGCATTATGCTATGCAGTGTATTATTGTCCTTTTGTCCTGCTTTTCCTTTCACAGAGCAGAGTTGAGATTGAGATTGAGATTCTGTTGCATAATTATTTTATAGTCAAATATTTACTTTTTGCCCTAAACGACTATGATTTGATTATTAAGTAAGTAATTTAATTGGTATTGCCTCTTACTGTGCCTGAGTGTTTCTAATTGAATTGCAGTGGGTAGGTAAGGTATAGCTACTGGAACTCTAGATAAGCATGAACAATGCTAAGCAAACACCATTTTTTGTCTATTTATGTACGATTTTTTTAGTTGCGTAGTGCATTTCTCAAACGTACAAGTACATACTCGTTCAGATGCACCACGAACCACGATTGGTGGTTAATTTGGAAAAATACGTATCTTGCGTCGTTTAGTTTGAAGCACATATGTAAATTGTTTAAATCGGTGAAGGCTTGACATGTTTAAGCATTTCTCTGGGTTTGAGATGAGCTCCTAGACGTTAATCGTATAACATTTGAAGTTGGATGGATGTTACCGTTTGACCCTTGAGTGCCAGGGTCAAACCTTATACACCCACGTCAATCTGTACAACGTCAGGCGTTATGACGTCAAACGGTACCGTTCAACCTTGCTGGGAAGACGATGCTTGGAAAGAACTTTCAAATTTTTGGGAACAAGATTAATTCTACAAAAGGTCAAGTGGCTGGTTTACCCCGGTAAACAACGGGTCAAACACTAAACACACGCCACTCATGACCTTACAATCACACACCGATGAATTAAACGCAATTTGTGTTGAAAAAATAAAGTGGAACTAAGTAAGCCTTCTCCATGTGAAAGGAGCTTATTGTGCATTTAATTTAATCCGATCCTTCAAGTAATGCCATCATAAATAAGATCTCAGACTGCAAAATGCAAAAATATCTGGAAATAATATCCTGCAATTTGTTAAACGAGCAAGTGTATTTTGTTCCGGCTGGCATTGACATGACATTGTCGCTATAATTATTATCGCTTTAACAGATACGGAAATAGTTTGATGAACCTAAATTATACGTGTGTGTCAACATTTTTTACAGCTCAATCATCAATTCCTTCATGTAAACCGCTTATCTCCAGTTTCGTTATTCACATCAAAAACAAAAAAAAAAGTTGCAAAACATTGATATTAAAAGTTTCGTTCTTCTTCTCCAGTTGATACTTTTCCTGTCTTCTCAGCTTACTTTTACAAAACAAGTTTTATAGATCAATAAACAGTTAAAACTGGTAAAAGAGGCCTGGCTAACAAGTAATGAGGCAAGTCAATGAGGTCAAACTACTAAGCATATGGTTTTATGAGTCACAGTTTATGAATAGGAAGCAGTTGCTATGCAGTATTGAAGAATTGCTAAGCAGTAGGAAACAGTTGCCATGCATTTAGAAGTAGTTGCGTTCATTTGGACGATGTTGCTATACATTTAAAAGCAGTTGCAGGTAGGAAGTTCTGGTAGGAAGCTGTTGCTATGCAACATTGGGGAAATTGCTAAACAGTAGGAAGCAGTTGTTATACATTTGGAAGCAGTCGCTATATGCAGTATTGAGCAATTTCTAAATAGTAGGAAACAGTTGCTGTTGCAATTTAGTATTGAGCAATTTCTAAATAGTAGGAAACAGTTGCTGTTGCAATTTAGTATTGAGCAATTTCTAAATAGTAGGAAACAGTTGCTGTTGCAATCTAGTATTGAGCAATTTCTAAATAGTAGGAAACAGTTGCTGTTGCTATGCAGTATTGAGCAATTGTCAAGCAGTAGGAAGCAGTTGCTATGGAGTATTGAGAAAGTTGAATATTGGAATACTTACCTTCCAATACTTTCGTTGTGATGGCATTTTACTCGAGTAAAATTTTGAATAATAAAAAAACTAAAAGTGATATAAAAATAAAAGTGTCATAGAGTAGCTAATTCTCATGCAATCCCATGTGCCAGACAAAACAGCAAATAAGGCATCTGTCATGTGATGTCTCGTCATGTCTCTGTAAACACTATTTCTGTTTCAATGCGCTATTGATGAAGCAGTAGATCATTCATGTATAACCACATAACATATGACATTGTTATTACCACTTTTCATACAAATGCTGTTACAGAAGGGTTGGACAAATGAAATTAATATACATATGAGCCTCGCTCGCGTTTCTAAAGAAGCCCAACACATACAATTAAAGCCATGTTACATACAAGTCAGTTATTATCACTTTCATATAAATCAAGTTGCCTTGACAATGCTGTTATAAATTGGTTTAGCATGTGAAATTAACAGATGCCTCTTCCGCGCTTCTAAAGAAGCAGAAGACATTCAATTAAAGCCGTATTACATACAAGCCTGTTAATATCGTTTTTCATATAAAACGTGTTTTGTTATTTAACCGAAAGTCTATATCTGTTTCTGTCGAGCAATTTATGAAACCGCGGTGGTTACATAAAGTATGGTTATAGCAGAAGCACTTGTTACGGATTTATGTTGTAGCAGATATAAAATGGTACTAAGTGTCAGAAAATTTTCCATTACTCCCTGTTTATATATGCTCGTGGTGTAGCGCAAAACCGCTGCTGGTCGTTTGGCTCGAAATGCCTGACTTGCGCCACATACAAAAAAAAGCGTAACATCCAGACAGACAAACAGGAGGATTACATAAGCCCGCGGCTTCGGAAAGCCTGGTCTAATAAGCATTGTAGTTGATTTCATATAAGATTTGAAAACCACAACTACTTAACGTATTAATTCATAATTGTATGTATGTATATTGACTCAATAGTTAGGGAATTTTGTTGAAAACAGGCTAATTGTTTTTTAAAAATCAGTGTAAATTGATGTGGTTGCCAGAATTTGAATGATTATAGGAATTTTCAAAAATACTAAAGAGCAATTCCAAGAATTTTTGCGCCGCAACATATTTAGAAACTAAAAACTTAATTAAAAATATGAATATTTTATTAGCTCGCTTAAATTTTAAGCACATCGCAAAATTGGGCGCCTTTAGGCGCTTAGCCAAGTTCAATCACGGCACGGCCTTGAAATTGTTTATTTTGCTTTTTATTTAAAATGTAAAATTCAACCACACATTAACATCATAGGCAGTTGTAGCCTGTTTCTATTCCGCAAATCGGATGTACGCTTATTCAATTCTGTGGAAACCATTTGCCACACAGCTAGGGTTGACGATGTTTCGGGTCAGAAACGGAAACGAAACGGAATTCCGTTCCGTTTCGTTTCTGTTTCCAGGTTTTGGAAACATTAGCTTATCGTTTCGTTTCCGTTTCTTGTTGGAAACGAAACGGA
>JAQFYU010002350.1:0-12116 GCA_034694905.1 Ceratophysella granulata
TCAAAATAAAACCATTTAATATTTCAAATTAAAAAATTACGTATCAGTGCTCAGCACTGATTAGTGGGCCAGCTAGTTATGTATATCGAAGCATGTGAAGAACGAGGTTTAATAATCTAAATGGCTTTCCACGAAATAGCTTGGATTTCAATCCAATTCCATGAATTTGTATGTCTTCTTTGGATTAGGACTGAATTTATTTTTAAAAACCTTGTATTATGTACATTGTGCTGCCACTTTCTAGGCTACATAATGTATCATACTAGCTAAGCCAGCCAATATTGCCGAGGTGATCGATGAACTCAAGTAGCTATGAGCTATTGGAAGTTGGAATCGGGTCGTCGGGTCAACCTGAAGGGTTTCAAATCAGGTCATTTCAAGGCCTATAATTGTAGGTTCAAAGGTCCAGTTGTTGCAGACAATTGTCTCGAATAATCATATAAGTGCTTATTTCCATCAGTATTAGTACCTCCTATGCCTATTCTTTTACTTAATTGTGATGTATTCCAATGTTTTTAAAAGCAGCGCATCACTACTTGTGGGTGGGTTAATATTGAAGCAGTTGCGAAAATTCCTATCAAAATTTAGAACGTTACAAACACACAACCAATTTTGTATGCCAGTTCAATTTTGTATGCACTAGTTTATCCAAGGCGAGTTCATCTGTATAGCATTCTGAGTCATAATTCTGCGTAATGTGGAATGCTCTATTGGAAATTCACAATTGACACTATTGGACCAAGAAATGAATGCGGATGTGACATCTCGGCGTGCCCCTGTGCCGAGATGTACATAGTTGGACGTTTGTTGTTGAGTGAGTTTGTTTGGAAGATTGATTGGGGCGTAGGGCGGTTGAAACGAATGAACTCAGGCTTCTCTCGTGATCGTGATCCTTTCGTACGAACAATTTTGCATTGCTCTGAATTTTGAATAAAAAATATAGCGGACATCACATCAACATTGCATTTGTATTACCATCATTAGCTGACTGGCTCTATTGTGTAATACCATTGGAGTACAACCTCAGCTAGACCTACGTACCATTCAAGGACAACGGACTATCCAATTAATTTCTAAATAAATAAAGCAAAATTCTAAGCCACTGTTTGACGTTGGACACTTGGAAGGTGCTTCCTCGCTAAACCATAAAGCATAAACAAACTGAGAAGTCATCCAGCATCCACCGCCAGTTGGTTGTCGGTCAGAAGTCAGACTAGGTGAAGAACAAGCCGTCAAAGGTCAGAGACCGACGTCAAATCTCAATCTTCATTCTTATCAACATTTGAGGTAAAACATAAAACATAAAAGATAACAAAGATTTATGGTCTCGACATACAATACAATAAAGACTATAGTATAACCTTCTGTGCCGTGTGAACATGAACGAAGTTACCTAATCTAAGATACCGTGCCGTGTGCCTTGCACCTTGTTGCTTGTGGAGCAATACAAGTTGCAAAAGCAAGTTGCCAGTCACCGTCACCAGTCACCAGTTGCCCTTTGCATCACCAAAAACAGAAACGGAAACAGAGAAGAGTACGATATGTACGACTGTTGTGTGCGCTCGCTCGTGTCATATGTCATATGTCATTACATTTCGTTGATTCATTATGCTCTTGCAGTAGTATGTAGTATGTCTCGTGTCGCATACTACTCAGGGCAAATGTACTGTTTGTGTTTCCTCTAAAGTCCCACTCGCCCTGGTACTGCCTGCCTTCCTTGAATTTCTATATGTACTCGTATGTAACACTTCCATTCCAGCTCAATAATATGACATATGAATAAGTTGTCCTTTCGTCCGACATGAGTCAGAACGAACGGTTCCATGTTCCAGGAAATACGACTCCCTGCACTACACAACGTATTTAGACTGTGTCTCGCTCTCGCTTGTATTTCTTTTTCCGCAGCGCGTAAGAGGGTAGTGTAAGTTGTAATTTGCATTTTACACCAAGACTGGAACCTTACAAAACGGCTTCTAACTGCTGCCTTGTAAAATCATGCTCTTCCGCAACAGCTGTGAAAATTCACATCATTCTCCTCTGTTGCCTGTCTCTGCCCAACGATGTTCCAAATTCCAATGCAAATCAATATCCTATGGTTTCTACGGTGTTTTACACCATGACTATGTATTTCAGTTGAACTCATCGTTTTACATTATTTCACAGTGCTAAATGGCTAGATTTGGGTATTGATGAGTGAATAAGCCATTCAGGTACCTACGCTTGTACCCAACAAGGCTATATCCCTGTCCCAAGTCACGAACCAGGAACTGGAGAAGCTTAATTCTTTTAATCCTCTTAACATGTTGGTTATCGTAGCATTTTCTTCTACAAATATTTTAAGCTTCCAAATTGAATTTCTAAATTCCAGGTTTTAAGTTTCAAATTGGAAAATCTAATGAATACAGACAGACACGCAATTATCATCAAACAGGTATTTGAGATGTGAGTATGAAAGGGTAGCTTTTGCTATCATGTTGACCGTTCATATCATGGCAAGAAGAACCAAGAGGGCGAGAGTTGGTGACCTTTCTATTACTTACCCAAAATCAACAAACTACCTTAGGGCTCTAGGAGGACAGGAAATTACAGCTTTTAAATTTAAAATTTTCAAAGGATCAGTCAATGGCTTTTGTTTCCTGGTGCGCCACGTCTCGTGATTTGCTGCTTTGCAGCTCCTAAAACCTATCCGTTTAGCACACTTCTTCTAAACTGTTTGAGTTTGAGATTTATTTAATACATCAGAGTATATACTACGACTGTAGTCACACTTTATAATGAACAAGGGATGCCGTATGTTCTTTCCCGAATGTAAGTATACTGCAAATCCTTAATCCTTCCAGTTAAATTCACAACTCTATTGTCACAAAATTGGGCAACTTGTAGAAATAGAATTCATAGGTACCAAATACTAATTGGGTCTCGTATATGGATTTTCGGTACTAATATAGTTTTGGTTTTTTTCAAAGGTTTTTTTCGGTATACTATACTAACTTTAAGTCTTGTAAGTACTTTTAAGGTTTCATTTTAAATCTAAACGCCTGTAATTTATTTAGTGTATATCCAAATGAACATTCATTCTTGAAAGGTAAAATTCAAAACAAAAGTAGTTGTGCGCAAATTGCAAAATAATATATGCGAAATCCAAAATACCACAAGTAGTTGAGTGTTGAATTTTTAGCAGAATTAGGTATGTAATGCAGATTTTGCGATACAAGGATGAACTCTATTTGTATTTACACGCTTTTGCAACTTCTGGTAAATAAGTAATTGCCAAAAAGTAATTGCCAAAAAGTAATTACCGGATTTTCTTAGATAATGGTTTGAGTTTTAAAAGGGTCATCTAGTTACTGGTGATCGTGATTCCCTGCTAATTGCAAATTGCAATGTAATGTAGCAGAGAAATAAGTTTGTGCGTCAAAAGTGCACAGGTAGTCTATCTCATCAATTTCATTTGAGTTTGATTTTTAATTTCTAATTTTTGCAATTTCATTCTTGTGTTGTTTCAGCATCCTCGGGTGTAATCTTCTACACGCAGCTCAATACGGGACCTGATATGTCTTCAGAAGTAGAGGTCAAACCCGCTGAGACTCCTGTTATTGCAACAACAGCAGCGGTAACGGTAAGTGGACATTGCTCGGATCTAAATGCACTAATGTGCTTGCATTGTTTATATTGCCTACTTGTTTAAAGTCAAGTTCGGATATATGATAAATATGAGTAAAGTTCGTTTAATAATAACGACTGTCTTCCTAATTAAATTAATTGTATGCGCCTACTTCTAATGACGGAATATACAAAATTCTATTGCATGCTTTCACTACTAACTTGTTTTACACCCAATGCAGAATGCAGACTAGACTATCCTCGATGTCGAATCGAATCGAGCCTATTGACATCCTATTTGTGTGTTATGTAATTCTATGTAGGAGCCCGAGAATGTTCACGACTCTGAGGAGTATGAAAGTGCGGAGGAGATTGAAGAAGGAGAGCGATATGACGAAGAAGGAGAAGTTGAGGAAATAGAAATTGAAGTCGAAGAGGAGGAAGAAGTAGAAGATGAAGAAGAGGAGGAAGACGACGAGGACGAGGTGGAAGAGGTACGAATTTATGTCCTATTTTCCTATCCTTTTTCGTCTAGTTCTGAGCTTTTAATACCTAGGGCTGTTTGTGTTTGGTTTCGGGTTAATTTACGAAATGCATTCATTTATTCAGCTACGAATTGCTGAAAAATGTGTAGTTCTTCGACGAAAAAAATGGATATTTTATCAGTTGAATACAATATTTTAGGGTCAGGGAAGAGATAAACCGTTGGATGATGATGAGGACAGGAAGAACCCTCAGTTTATTCCCAAGAAAGGATACTTCTATGAACATGATGACCGAATGAATGCGGATGATGGGTAAGCGAATATTGGGTTTGTCTACGTCTTGCATGATAATCGTTGTCATTACACGTGAACCCTAAAATCTCAGGAGGATTATTATTTAAGGGGTGTAAATTATTTTAACTATAAAAAATTCTGCATATAGCGACGACGTGGATGGCGAGCCGAAGGTGGAAGAAAAGCCCAGGAAAACTTCGAATGTGATCACGGACCGATGGACTCATGACATGTTTGACGAAGGGGATCAAGCTCCTAAAACTCAAGATGAGCTTTCATCTAGGTACGGCTATGACATCCGTAGTGACGACATGGCACCGAGAGCAAGGCGACGCAGGAGATATGGGTAAGTCTTTTACTAATTCCGAATTGTACAACATGCAACATGTGTGTGTGTGTGTGTATTCGACTCCAGTGAAGTTGAATAATATGTAGTAAATTATATTATACTAAATGCTTGCCAGCCGGGGCCCAAATACTTATACACGAAAATGGGAAGAAGAAGAGGCCTACCAAAGACCACGTGGAGCTCCGCGGGGACGAGGCACTAGAGGTGGTCGACCGAATTACAAGGACTCTCGTCCTGAGGAATCTGGTGGGTATGAACAAGACTTTCCGGAACTAGGCAACCGATCACGAGGTACAACTCAGGCTCGACGAGCCTCTGCCGACGGTGAAGAAAACAAACCTCCTCGACCAACTCAGCAAACTCCAAGACCCCGGAACAGAAACTCGGAAGAGGTCAGCAATAACAAGTCAGTGGCTGAGGAAGAATACCGGGATCGGGGTGATCGAGACCGGGGATATAACAGGTTCGATACCAACATATCTTGCTCCGAATTTTATACAAATTGGTGGTAACATAATTTATAATATAGCCGATCAATCTCTAAATTAACATCGCATAATATAGCCTGACGCCCGACCCAATCCCAATATAGCAATAGCTTGCAAATCAGATATCCCAAATATCCCACCTTTTCGTCAGCCCAGTTGTATATGTTACATTTTTATAACTTTTTCCATGTTCACCAACTATTGTTACGTTTTTCACTATGCACGTATGCGCAATTTCACGAATTCTTGAATACCTCAATATATATTGAATCATTGAATGCTATACTTACCTATTTCGTTGAATGTCTCTGAAACTTGAATTTTGACTTACAGGCGAGGAGGTCGAGGTGACGGCCGAATTTCCTATCGCAGACCTGACTGGGACATGCGAGACGACAGAGGAGATGAAGGTGGATATTCTGACTATCGGGATCGTGGACAAAGTCGTGGTGGATATCGTGGTGGTCGAAGTCGGGGTCGTCGAAGTGAGTTCCGGAATCGGAATATCTATCCTGAACGAAGAGGCTCTGGACCGGAACCTCCAGCTGAACCAGAAGATGAAGAAACAGCTTGGGAACGAAAGGTTGAGGAAATTCGTAAAATTGACACAGCTGAACAACAACGAAAAGTTACACCTGGGCCCACAAGAGCTGCACCAAATATTAAATCAACTGAGTTTGCACCTCCTGCAAGTCAAGCTAACAAATCTAATTCGACTGTGAAGAAACTTCCGTTCACAAATACGGAGTACACTGGAAGTGCCAGTCTGACTGCACAAAGAAACTATGGAACACAGGGAAACTCTTCAAATCGAAATCAAGATGACTACGAAGATTCGTCTGCTAGAGGGAATCAAGTGGCTTTTCAACATGAATCGGATCAAGTTAACGTCAAACTTGTAAATTCAAATCAGTCGAACACGGATCAGACAGAGACTGAGAACAAAGACTTTAAGTCGGCTCGTCGTCCCTTGCAGCAACGTAAGTCTAAAATTCATTATGTTTCTCCATACTGACGTTGGTTAATATTGTCAACATATCGCGTCACTATGCAGACAATTCATCGTAACTACACGGCCATCTATGATACGTAGATAATTTGCCGTGATTTCGCGAAAATATGCAACATACACACGCATAATATCCGTTTTTCTCTTTCCAGAAGCATTTACAAATGACAAGCCTCGCAACCAAATCCCACCTCGCCTGCAGCAACAACAACAACAGCATGAACACCAGCAGCAACAGCAGCAACATCAGCAACAACAACAACAGGCTGAATCTGCTAAGCCAAAACGATTTTCCACGCAACGACAGCGACAGGATCCTTCAGTTGGAGTAGCACAAGCTCCTGTCGTCTCGGCCACACCTCAACAGGTTCAAATGGGACAAGGTCCTGTACCTACACAAATGGTACCCACCCCGATACCCGTCTCCGTTATGTCTGGCTACCCTCCACAGGCATATTATGAACAGGGTAACCAATCAGCAAAAGAATTTCGAATTACAATATGAACACATTAATGTGACAACTTTCTTTTACAGTTGGACCGGGCTACGAACCTCAATACGAAGGATCGGGTAGCCCGATTCCAATTGCGGTGTCTGGTGCTGGACACGGTCCCTCCGTTTCACCTTCCATGTGGGGACCAGCCGGCTACAATGCTCCTTATGCTTCACCTCCTACTGGGCCTCAGATTCCGCCAGCACCATACGGAGATCCTTCTTTCATGGCTCCCGCTCAGCCTCAACCCATCTTCGCTCCACCGCCCTACCCACATCCCCAATTCATCCAGGACCCAACCATCATCAACTACCCACCTCCAGGACCACCTTCATTTGGACCTCCTTTCCATGCTCAGGCCTTTCAAGGATATGCACAAATGGTCAGCATATAAAACCGTTCATAGATGGGCAAAGACTTCGCCCTCGAAGGGCTGAAGGGCCCTCGCCCTCCTTGAAAATATGCAGCCCTCCAGTCCTCTTTAGCCCTCGCCCGCATTGGCGGGAATGTTTTAACACAAGCGAAAACTATTTAATATTCACATCTTGTGTGTTGGGCAGAAGCAACACCCCTCGCCTTCCCTAAAGCTCCCCCAAAGTTACAACCCCTACCCTCAGCCCTCCCCAGAATTCATAAAATTTCGTAGAATTCGCCCTCCCCTTCCCCTCGGGGAGAACTCAAACTCACCCATCTATGAAACCGTTCATATGCAATTGTACGTGTTTCGGCTCAAGGTTGTTCCAATTATAATTTAACTGTTTTGTGACCAATAGACACCTGGACCCCCCGAACTGTACCATGCAGGAGGAGTAACTTACTACAGTACACAAAATCAGCTTCAAAGACCCCATATTATGGTCCCAACGAAGCATCCCAAGGACTCCTCCAAACGAGACCTTCGATCCAGCCTGAGACATCATCAAGATGAGGCAGAGATGTATCACCAGTACAGAGAAATACCATCGGACGTTGATCCTCAGCTTGTCATCGAAGTCTCTGCAGCAGACACGGAGTCTTACTCCACTTCTGAACTGAAGAGAACTGCACCAGACACAGATGACCTTGGTCAACGTTTTGAGGATGCTCTCCAGCTTCAACCAACTGAACAACGGTACGTTGAACGTTGAATTTACATGCTACATATTTTTAATGAAGAAACTCAGTATATCTTTGGCAGGAAACTCAATTTACCGAACTTGAATTAAAAAGAAACCAAAGTAACACCTCAAGCGCTTCTTGAGCTTCCACATAACACATATCATTTGAAATATCAAGCAATATTGACATGACTATCTTTTGCGAATTATATGTGCCAATTTTGAATCTATTCATATTTTAATCTGTGTATTCCTAATTTTAGAATTCGGAAGTCACCATCACCTGCTCCAATTGAAATCAAGGAGAGTCCCAGTTGGTCTGATCAAATGGCTGAGTTGACTCCGGTCAATTCTCCGCTACAATCCGAATCTCCGTTTGACTTGGCAATTGACAAGCCTAAATCAACTGGTGCCCCTACGCAAGAGAAGTGAGTGACCTCGACAAATAAGGAAACCATTTTTAGCTGTACGTCGTAGTTTGCAATTCACTTTTACCTGTTGATGACATTTTTCCTGTTTCATCAGAGCTAATTACGCTAACTTGACTTTGTATTCATATACTCAATTGCTTACATTATCAAATGTATGTCGTAGTTGTAATTAGTAAATATATTAGTTTATCTATTCATGTACTTAAGGATTTACAACCTTAACAAATAATATGTAATTAGTAGGTGAAAAGTTCGATATTAAGGCAGTACTTTGTAGTATCGAATAAGCAAGAAATACCTACTGGCGTACATCTTGCCGTTCTGTAGCTTTCTATTTGTGTGTAAACCGTTTCATAATCAAATATAACAAGTTCAAACTCGTATTTAGTGTAGAATATTAGTACATATACTTGTATGTGATTAACACCTCGAGTAACAATGTGGGTTCAATTCTGTGTATAAAAGAAATATGATGTTATAAATAATTTTCTTCTCACATGTCTGGAAGTCTTATAATTCTCAATATTTCTATGATTCACCTTTGACCTTTGGACTGGCTTTACATTACTATGACCTATGACTAGAAATGAATAGTCTTAAAAATGTACACTTGGTGTTTACCATTGACACTTTAAATAAAAATGTGGGTTGTCTGTAATATTACATTTAATGTGTAGTATATATTTGCTGTTTTGTAGGACTACATCTCTATAAATATAGAATTCAATAAAACAATATGCTATTGATGTTGGTTACAAAACGAGTGGTGACTATGATTAGTCATTTTTTGTGCTCGTCACCAGTCACCATCAATCATCACCGTTAATTCCCAAAACCCAAATCAAAATTCGTCATTGGTCATGCGCATTAATCTACGATGACATAAAATCCTGATCGAATAAAGCATATTCTTAGTAAGTATGTAGAATCCGCTCTGTTTTAACAGATTATTGTCACTTTTTTATCAGTTTTTAGTGATTTCGAATTCATCCGACAAAATGAATGGAAACCGGTTGAATTATTGGAATAATAGGGTGTTTTTACTGTTTTTTTTATATAAATATTGTTTTCCCAGTAATACTTGCACTATCGTTTACCCACGGTTGGTTGAACTATAACCTCGTCACTCAATCAAGCAATGCATTGTTGTGCGCCAATCGTCAGTCTGTGTATAATTAACGTCGGATTTATTGATCCTATCAAGTGGATCAGTGAATGACTGATATCGAACATCGAACCCGCCTATTGTGTGTCATTCTGCTTCCATTGTTCATGATAAAGCCGATAAAGACTGGACCGGTGCTTAGGTGTGACAGGTTTTGTGCAGCATGATCCTTCATTGCAAATGGATGACTACATGAACCATTTGATTGATGAAAGATGTAAAATACCATACTATGGCTACAATTTATTGATGCAATTAAATAATTTAGCAACCCACGCCACCGAAAGTTCAAAGTGGTCTCATGAAATATTGATTGATATTAATACATTTTATTGCTTGAATTAATTTTAGATTAAGCTTGCGCCCGTTTGAGACAAAATCAAAATATATAAAGTATCACAGAGCTATCCACTTCCACATTCACTGGTGCGTTGATCATTATTATTCACAATTCCAATCAATCAGGGAAAATCAGATTGATTTGGTAGCACTTCGTGAATTGACTGTCACGTATGTGTATTTGTATACAATATGCATGCTACAAGTTACAATTATGTATGTGTGTGTACTCTTATGTAAATTATAAATTATGCTAAGTTATACGTTCAAGATTTACATAAAAGGCATTTCTTCTGTGTTGCATGTTACATTACATGTTGCATATCAAATCAGACAAATATAAAAACCTCTAAATATTTTGCTGAAAGCTCCAATGTGACTTATTTTTACGGCATTCCGCATTCTACAAAATCAAATGACACTTAGGCATATATAATTCATTAATTTTTGTTGCATATGAAGTTCGATAGATGAGTCGGTTGGTAATAGGATTGGATTTATTGTGGCTCATCTCCTCGCTTAGAACTTGTCGCAGATCTTTGACTTTTTCTTTCCAATTTTCGTGTCTCGGCATCCAGGCTGCTTAATTGTTCGGTTTCGGATTTGACTCTGGTTTCGCTTTTATATTCGAACCCAGTAATGTTCTCAAACAAGCTTTCCGCGTTGCACAATTCTAATTCCAGACCGTGAGACTTGTAAAACTGTAAAAGATGCAAATGGATGTGAATGGGTCCATTAAATTGTATTGAATTTCATTGTCTATTCAATTTTTAAATACTTACGTCACAAATATTCCGACAGTCCTTGAAGAGAAAATCCAGGGCCTTGGGAACCGATTTATGCATGGCTTGTGCAACGTCAATAAAACAGCCGTCCTTCAAAATGTTCGTCGCATTCAAATCCGCATGAATCAATCCACATTTCTCGAACATGTCCGACATTGTCTAATTGAAAAAATTTTAACAAAATATATATTTATAAATATAACAAGTTTTACTTTTAAAAAATCTATTTTTAGGTTTTTAAAACACTACCTGTGCAGTTTGAAGGAAGGATGCTTTGAGTTCTTTAACTGACTTCTTCAATTCCTCCACAGTGTCCGCCAAGGTCTTGTGAGGCTCTTGACTTAGAAATTTTTCTGGATCACGATCCAGACCCATAATGACAATATTCTTCTTGTAGTAAAGAGGTTCAGGACAAGCTATGGAAACTGAATGCATTTTGACTAAATTGTCATACTCTCGCTTGGCCCAAATATTTTGGAAATCCGTCACATTTGACTTGCTCAACAGATCCATGAATTCTGGATCATTCTCAAAGTACTGTCGACGAGATTCGAGGAATGGTTTACAGGGCTTGTTATAAATCTTGAGCACAGCGGGAATGAAATGTGAACATCTTGCTCGAATCTTCCGACTCTGGAATTGGTAGTAGTTGTAAGGCCTGAAATATTTTAGGAATAGCATTAGAAAATTTTGTCGAATTAAGTCAGAAATCATTTCAATTTAAATACTAAAAAGCATGCATTTATGGAGACTTACGCCAAAGCAACGGCTTTGAAAATCACAGCTTCACTTCCTTGTGCAAGAACGATGCCAAGAGAATCCAGAACATCTTTCGGAATTTCTTTGAGAATAGCTGCATGAGTCCGCTCAACATCTTCAACAACCTTGACCTGATAGTTTCGTTGCTTCTCTTTCGCACGGATACGCTGGTCGATGGAACTCTGAAAAGCAATACAATATAATTATTTGTACCTAACTCTTTTTCAACTTCGAAAGCGTTTTAAAATCTCAAAAATGCTTGCGTAATATTTGATTTAGAACATTGTTTGAAAATATTACATATAAATATAAATATAACTTTAAATATTGAATATTTTGATCAAATATGCGAATTTGATACTTAACGTTTGACTACACGTCTGAACCATCGTTTTTTTTTATGGTTTGGGTATTTGATATTTATTCCATGTTATTTGTCGTATGAATAATTCAATATATTAAAATCATTATTTCAACGATCCTTAAATACTATTGACATTAATACATTTAGATTTTATGTAAAATTATATATATGACGACTGATCAGAATTTCAAGTAAAATTAACAATTAATATATAAAAGCTCAAAATAAAGCTAAAGCATTTAATCGCTCTATAGTGTATATGGGAACTAAGTGTAAAATCACTAAAAAACGACTAAATTTTTAAATACTAACAAATCAGGTGCGTAGAATTAGAATTTCGACAGGATTTGCTTGAATTAAATACAGTCAACAGTGTACTGTACTGACCTTGTTTCTCCATTTAGTTAATGTAAAATCATTTTCAAGCGTCGAACTTTCATCCAGCTCATATTCT
>JAQFYU010002351.1:0-12115 GCA_034694905.1 Ceratophysella granulata
CCAACTTTACAAGTTGTTGGACATCATTTTCTACAAGGATTTATTTTTTTTAGAAAAAGTTTCTTTTTGCATAACTATTGTAATATTTTCGCGCATATTTTAGCGCTTACTACAACCATTTTTTAAATGCAAGGCACTACTAATAAAACTAACGTTAATTATTCCTATTAAATTATAAATTACGTCTCGTAAATTACAAATCGTCGTTAAGATGTACGAGCCGGTGGTCAATCATTGCTGACTTCGAACAGACTCATTTTTTAAAAAAAATTCTATAATTTCATGATTTCCGAATTCCTCTTTAGTTCTACTTTTTACTGTTCAAAGTTCCACTCGGCATTTCACAGAGCAACCAGCAGTAAAAAAAACGTAGAGTATTCAGTTTCAGCTCAACAGACTAAAACTATGTGCATGCATGCAGTACAGGGATAGATGTGAGATCCATTTTGTGCCCAATTTTCATCTCGGCTGCAGAAATTCAGAAGCGTGGTACAGCTTACATTCTCCGCATAGGAATCTACCATCATTGTCACTGCCACTGCCCCTCCGTAGACCAGCCACAAAGTATACCAGCCAAATTCCGTACTCAACACTACAGCTACTGCTCACAATTCTCAACGAGCAACGAAGAAACACAACCACAGTAGTGCAGTGAATATAAGCTTAAATGCCCTGCCCACAGTGTATCTTTTAAGAGTTAATTTTAATTGACACTTTATTAAGTCTAGACTTTTTTTTCTACCGGAACTTGACTTACTCTTTTTGAAATGGCATATTTCTGTTACATTGCTTAGGATAAACTATGCTCAAAACTAGGTTAATGCGCAATATATCCCATTTAAGAGCTAATTCTATACTTTAAAAAAATCCTGTTTGGTTTAAAAAAAAGCTATATATTGTTTTCTGTTTTTCAACATTATTATGTATGAATACATTTATGTACATTTTGAATAATAAAAAAAGTAATATGCACCAACACAAATGAGCTATTGTTATAAATCCACATTTGTACCGGTTTTCTTTTCCAAATTTCGAACAATTTGGTTCATTTCTCAAATTGTTTTGAAGATTCTCAATGAATTACTATTTTTGTTCATTTTTTTAGATTATCACTCTTTTTTTTCGTTCGGGTTCGTGTTTGAAATTCACTGGAAAATGGGACAAGAAGAGGAAGGGTTTGTGGTCTTATTTTGTAGATTGAATATGTCCTAAATTTTAGTGACCTTAGAACATGTCCTCAATTTTGTGGTGTATTTAGAATGAAAATCCACGTTCATTTTGAACCTTGGGACACAAGACATAATTATAAAAGCAAACAACTATTTTTACATATTATACGTATTTGTTGACTTGTTCGGTGCAAAGTCCGTCCATTCCAGTCCATGTCAGAACAATGCATACAAGATACTGCTAAAACAAACGGCTAAACTGTTAAAAGTCTCTCAAAATAAACATAAAATAAAATAGACATTGTTTATGCTTCATATATTGTACTAGAATGTAAACCATTCTACCAAATCAACTCCTATCTTAATAATTAGTGATTTAGTTACACACACTATCAAAGACGGAAAAGCCTAAAATCACCAGCCTTGGCCACCTGCCCTTATCTATCATGTGTCTGGCCTGGATGGAGTTTTAAACATTCGAGTGGGTATTATTGCAGTCATTTTTTACTCGCAATGCATAATTCCTTGATTTTTTTTTGTCCAGAGTACCTATGTAGATATATCTCTAATCTAATGCATACAATATCATCCATAACCCGTTTCACACATGCAACATACACATGTGTTAGGCATTGGTTTAAATACGCATACACAACACATAGACACGGTGACCATCGTAAAATCCAAACTTAGTCGGCTTCATTTCATAGTTTGTTCAGCTGTCCACTGAGCCAAAAGTGCCTCGGGCGTGTCAGTCTTCATCATTGCCGTTGTTGCCGTGTGCCTGTAGTGCAGTCTGCTTACAATCACTCTATCTTTCGTAATTTATTTTAAATCATTTGATTAACTTGGTTTCCATTGGCAATTTAGGATATTCGTGGATTTATAAGATTTTGTTTAAAAAAATAATAGGTCATTCGCGGACTGGGATTCTGCTACATTTGAATCGCACGTAATTTAGAGCCGGTAGTGAATCTAAATAATTTTGTGTCATTACCAAGGTTTGTTTGACACAGCATAAACTAAATAGGATAACAATTATGTTGTAAATATTAATCAATTCGGTGAATTATGAATTGTGACAATTTGTGAATTCTATTTTTCAGCTTGCAGCTAAGATTTTGAAAATTTCAGCAAATTGACCGGTTCAATTTAGTTGAAAACATTGAAAGCTGTAACCAACCGCCATGAGTACGATATTGTACTCCCTTGCTCCGCTCCTGCTTCTGATTGGCTGTGGAAAAGGAGCCAATATATTTTTCTACTTTGGACTATCCACCTATTCCCACCGAATCACAGTATGGCCACTAGTTGAAGCTCTGGCCGACAGAGGACACAATACCACCTTTGCCACCACCTATGATCCTAAAATCCAGGATCCAAGGGTCAAAGAGTTCTTCCCTGTTGTGTTTCAGAAGAAAATAAAAGAAGAAGAAGCCGGGTTTCAAGATTTTAATGTATTCACATTGCGAAAGGATATGGGTCGGTTCTTTGGAGGTTAGCGTGTTACTTTATACATATATTTACTTTTGACCAGTCGTCGCTTGACTATTGGTCCCCTTGAAATTGTCTTAAGATTACGTATAATTTCGTTTGGTCTTCAATTCAGATGTGACAACTTTCCTAGTTAAGCCATGTAATGAGCAATTTTATGTTGAAGTTCAAGGTCAAGGCCATTTTGACCGTTAAGCGTCGCCATCTTTATATTTTTGTAATCTTGCTTTGAAGCTCAAGCTAAAGGTAATTTTTAACGGTCAAAATTGTGTCGCCATCTTAATATTTACAAACAATTTCGCTTTGAAGTTAGATTTCAATGTCATTTTGACCATCAATCTTGCCAACTATTTCACATCTATAAGTTATCATCTAAGAGCAAATACGCTTTGAAATTCAAGCTCAACGACCGTTTTGACCGTTAATGGCGGCTGTTTAATTTTTAAGCAATTCAATTTGATGTCCAAATCCATTATCGCTGTTTTTTTAAATAAATCTGAGTTGAACTTCAAGCTCAGGGATATTTCGACCTCTAAATGTCGCCATCTTTCTTGATATTTATAATTATAAGTAATTTCCCTTTCAAATTCAATTTCACGAGTAGTTTGAGTGTTAAACATAGTTCCTTATAGCCATTCCACTTTGAAATCCAAGTCCAAAACATGCCTATGACCTTGAAAGCAATCGATTCCTTTATATAGGTATTTAATCCTTCCGTCTTATTAAATCAAGCTTATTTTTAACAGGTCAAGGCTTCACCGTCATCCTTCCAAATATTGCCCATCAGCGATGTGAGGATTTTCTCACCGACCCCGAAACTCCGGACTTTATCAAAAATTCCAAATTTGACCTCGTCGTCATGGACAACTTGTGGAACGACTGTGGATTAGGTCTAGCAGCCAAATGGGGAGCTAAAACGATGCTCTTCGGAACTACTCATCCCTTTGAATGGACCTTTGAACAAAATGGCGTCGTTCATGAGTCAAATACCATTTCCAGTCTCCACCTTTCCTTCCAGCATCCACTATCCTTCTTGGAACGAACACTTACAACGGTCGTCTATCTCGCCGTGTACTATTACCGACAGTGGGTCACCCTACCAAAGCTGGAACTCATGTTGAAGGATAAGCTCGAATTTCCGGACATGCCGCCATTAGCAGAATTGGAGAAACAAATCAGTCTTCTACTCTACAACAGTCATTTCAGTGAAGAATACGCACGGTCACTTCCGCCGTTTTACGTCCCAGTGGGGGGTATGCACTGCGAACCGTCCAAGGATCCTAAAGTCATACCGAAGGTATAATTTCAAACAACCGAATTTTATTGGGAAATCTATTACAATTTTGTTAATTTCTAGGAACTTCGAAAATTCATTGAAGAGAGCGGAGAAGCTGGATTTATGCTTGTCAGTTTTGGCGGAGAAGCAAAAATTGCAAATGCCCCTGAAGATTTGAAAAATATATTTTTAACGGCCTTTGCTCAAAGTAAAATTCGTATTGTTCTGAAATGGGATGGAGAGCGACCAAATGATATGCCTTCCAACATCCACACGACCAGTTGGTATCCGCAGAAGGAAGTCCTAGGTTAGGCGTCGTTAAAATGGCAGTCAATATCTGGATAATATAATTATTGTAATCATCAATATGTTTTTTTTTGAATTGTGTCAATAGCCTCCAAGAACATCAAGGCTTTTTTGACCCATGGCGGGCTACTAAGTATGCAGGAAGCTGTGACCCATGGTGTACCCATGATTGCCATTCCACTATTCGCCGAACAGGATTACAATTCATTTCGATTGGAACACACTGGTCGAGGAATTCGACTAACGCTCGAAACTCTGACCTTGGAAAAGCTTCAAACGGCCATTTCAAAAATCCTCAACGATAAATCGTAAGTTTTAAAAACTTACAAAATCTTTAATTTTGTTTCATTCCTAAATATACCCTTCCAATTTTTCAGATACAAGCAAAATGTGGAGAAGGCATCCAAACTGTTCAAAGACCGCCCAGCCAAACCAGTTGAAACTGCTCTTTGGTGGACGGAGTACGTGTTACGAAACGATGACACGTCGCATCTAAAACCACTTTCCATTGACCAATATTGGTTTCAACGTCGTCTACTCGACGTCTGGGCTTTTATACTCGTCGTGATCCTAACATCTACTTATCTGTCTTTCAATATTTTTAAGAAATTGTTGAGTTGTCTATTTTCCAGATGTAGTTCGAGTTCCGCTTCCGCAGAACCCAAGAAAGTTAAAGCTAAATCGAAGAATAGTTCTAATTCTAAGAAAAATAAATAATTTCGTACATAATATTTTTTTTCAAAAATAATATATAAACATTAAAACTTATTTCGTTCATTCGGACTGTCCTGTCTTTGATTAAACTGAGGCACTAAGCAACTATCAATTTCCAATAATTGTGTACGGATCGCAAAATCCATGGGAATATCTGAGTTCTAAGTTGTACCCGTACCAGTTATACAACAAATGGTCATGCTTTATCCGCATGAACACACACATGCAATACGTGATAAGGAGGTGTCATTTTAAGAGTAAATATTTACAATAGCGCAGAACACACGACGATAACGAAGAAAGATACAACTTCCAGTCAACTGTCAGTTGCTTCTGCAAACCTCACACTGTGCATTTTACCTGGAAGACTTGTGGTATAATTTTGCACATCAAGCTTAGGCCAGATTGGTTTCGAAACGATTTCGCGGCGATTCAAAACTTGAAATGAAGGCATTCAAATTAGCGCGCGCTTGCGCAATATTTATATTGATCACCAGTACGCCCTCACTCGAAGGTGCTAATATTCTGTTCTTTATGGGTCTTGGTACGTACAGTCATCGACTCCTGGTCTGGCCCTTGGTTGAGCGCTTGGTCGATTCCGGTCACAATGTGACCTTCTATCAACCAATCAAATCCAATCTCCATCATCCCGAGGTCACAGAATATTTTCCAGAGTCCTTAGCAACACTTCTGAAGAGGATTGAGCTGAAGTTGGGAATAAATGATCTTTTACATTTGAGACTGGCGGAAGGACGTAGCGGAATAATGAAGGCCTTGACATTTGACATGCCTTCACTCGGAATCCAGTTCTGTGAAGCCTTGATGTCCGTTCCAGAAACGCAGCATTTCCTGGAGACATCCTTTGACCTTGTCATAATTGATACTCTCTCCAATGAGTGCGGCTACGGAATTGCTCACAAGGTAAACGAAGTACATGCATTGGAATTGTTTATGGCTAAATGATTAATGCAATACGAATTCAACCCCAGGTGGGTGCCAGGACCATTGCACTGGCCACTTCCTCGCTCTTTCTTTTCCATCACGATGTGTTTGGATTTCCACTGGAGAACTACTGGATACCAGACTTTTACTACTCTTCAGGTGTTTTCCCGCTCGGGTTCCTGGAGCGGGTGGCCACAACGCTTTTAGAACTGTACATTAAATACGAGCGAGAGGTCAACTACTTACCTCAGTTGGACGAGATTCTCAGGATGAAGTTAAATATGCCAGGAATGCCAAGTTTTCGTGAGCTGGAGAAGGAAACTGCGCTTATTCTCGTGAACACACATTTTACTGAAGAATATGCAAGGTCATTACCGCCAATGGTCGTGTCTGTTGGAGGGATACATTGTCCAGATCAGGATTTCCGACCCAAGCCGCTACCCAAGGTGGACACGTGACTTTTGCTAATTTTACGGAGCGTAAGCGTAATTTATTTCTTCTTTGTTTCAGGATATGGGAAAATTCGTCCAAGAATCTGGAGATGATGGGTTTATTTACGTGAGTTTTGGAAGCGCAGTTCAAATCAGTGCAGCGCCGGAATATTTCCGAAATATTTTCTTCACAGCATTTCGAAATAGTAAAACTCGGTTTATCTGGAAGTGGGAAGGACCACGTCCCAAGGAAATACCGGATAATGTGTTCACGGCCAACTGGATACCACAATTAGATATTTTGGGTAAATTAAAAATTATTAAGAGATTTTTGCAATGTTGCAATTAAGGATTCTAAAAAAACTACAGCTCGAAAGCCTAAGGCATTCATCATGCACGGCGGACTGCTCGGAATTCAGGAAGCACTCACATTTGAAATCCCCATAATTGTCATGCCCATCTTCGCGGAGCAAGATTACAATGCTTTTAGAATTGAGCACACGGGGCGTGGGATCCGTTTGGACACAGCTACGCTCACTGCCCAGGGGTTGACGGCGGCCATTACTGAAATTCTTGCCAATCAAACGTAAGTTGAACCATAAATAGAGCCTACCAACCGTCATCAGTGAAGTTTCGAATTTATCCTAACAATTTCGAAAACTAATTTTACCAGGTATAAGGAAAATGCTGTGAAAATTTCAAAACTTTTCAAGGACCGACCTATGAAACCAGCTGACGAAGCGCTATGGTGGGTGGAATATGTTTTACGAAATAATGACACATCGACCCTCAAACCTTTGGCCATGGAGCAATACTGGATCCAGCGTCATCTGTTGGACGTCTGGGGATTTCTCACTGCTACTGCTTTAGCCTTAATCATTCTGTCAGTCTTTGTTCTAAAAATTTTGTATACTTTTCTGGCTTCTTTTTTCTGTAAAGTAATTCACTGCAGGCCTTCCGAGAAGCTAAAGAGATCATAATTGGATCTTTCAAAATTGAATATTATGTACTCCGATCAGTTTTTCCTATTAAAATTTTAAAATACAATTCAATAATGTGTTGACTAGTTAACAAGTTTGACTGAATTCTCACTCAATATTGAATGAGTGGATGTTAATTTTTGTCCGTTTTATGGACATAAAAAACCAACAATTAAATATTTTTTAAAAAATCTAAATTTAAAAAAAAAATTGTCAAGAATTTTTTTGAGAGATTTAAAAATGACTTACATCAGTTATTTAAATAATTTCATTAAAATATAAATTCTTTGGGCTATATGTAAATGTGATCTTATATGTTCAGATTGTCCAAAATTTTAAACGTGGACCCATCCATGTATGCTTCTTAAACTGAGTCATAAAAAATGAGTCATTTTAACAAGTAATGTAAGGTGCAAAGTTCAACCGTATTAAAATTAATGCAAATTGTCAATTGCAAATTAAAATTCATCCGTATCTTCGTCTGTTTACGTAACATTAGTGCTCCGACTATTGTAATGCCACTCCTTGCGTCAGTTAACCTTGAATCGTAATTTTAATTATTATATTTCTTGTATTCCTGTACATGAACGTTATGCACTTCTATGTATACACTCACTCGTAGGTGATCTGTGATCTCTTTTGATCACAAGTTATTTCGTGTGAGTGCCGTGTACAATAAATAGAAAGTGATTCGATCTTCGAACTGCTTTTGTCCTCTGTACATAGATTTCCTACAAGTGCTAAATTTTGGCAGGGACAAATATGATGTGACCCGTACCTATAACCGTTATTCACTTAACAGGTTTCCTGCCTCCCTCGTTTCGTAATTGATTGTCTAAACTGTTTTCTTGTGAATATAAATATTTGCTCACGTATCTAAGCATGATACGCGTACGCAGCTTCTCTATTCCTACAATAGTCAATACGGTTTCGACTTGAAAGTGTGAAACTGACGTCAAACGTGTGTGCTGTGTTCGATTAGTGACTAAAATTATCATAGAAAGGCAATAAGGACCGATTACGTGGACAGACCCAAACTCACATGGAAATTCTTAAGATCTTTCGTATAAAATTTTTCCATAATTTTTTACGCCGTGTTGTTTAGTTAAAAGTTTGACTTCAGCTCGAATTTGAAGCTTGTTCCAAATTTTGCAAGGTTGAAAGAAGGCTGTAACCGTTTCTCCAAGTCTAAATTGCAACTTGCAACCGAAGCCATGTCCACAATTGGCACTAAACTGAAAACAATTGAAATACCAGTCTACATCACTACAAGTGAATTCGCCTGCAAAAAAGAACCTCCGGATTTTCCATCTCACCGAATCAATTTGCCAATAAGAACCGGTTCAACTCGCTGGTTCCATTCTTACTGCCTCGGTGCAATTGTTGCCATTTTTGTCCTTATCGGAATAGGCGCTTTGGTGATGACAACTTGGGATACAAGCGCAGAGAGTGAGAAGATTACCACAGGTGATGGGATAAGAGCGCTTCTTCAAATACCGACGACCAGACTATCGTCAAGCGATTCATCGAAGCACGGCGTGTAATTGTAAAATCAAATTAGCATTGCGTGACTGTAAAACCCAAATGCATGTATCGGCCGTGTGTTTTGTATCGATTTTTTATAAATATATCAAATAGCCGTATATTTAACTATTTGTTAATACTATTAAATAAAGGCAATTTATTAAATAGTTCAGTTCATTCGACCTTTGAATCTAATCTATAGCAGATTGAGTAAAACTATTTTCCGTATTCTGTGATCATCCGAGTAAGTTGCAAATTCAATTATTAAATATGTATATAACACGTTTCTATAAAAAAAATGCTAAATAAGTATAGTTCTATGTATTGGTACCTATCTAATAAATTACGTTCTTGAGAAGTGAATGTTTTTCTAAAATGTAAATTGGTTTTCTCGTAAATTTCTTGCGACTTCCACATTTTGTAACCATCTGTACTGGTTTGGTTGCTCGTGACCGATGATGAGATGATGAAGGCAGCAAAATAAGCTGTCATATTTGCAGAAATAAAAGGACCACAAACTCAACTGTGTAAATTAAAAAGAATTTTTAAAAAGTTAGACGCATATTTTACTAACTCGCAACTCGCAACTCGTAATGTTGAAAATGAATTTTGTATGTAAAACGGTAGTATGGTTTTTTATCAATTTTTTGCATGATTTTTGCATATTTTAAAGTATTTATTAATTTAGTTGGATATTTTGGCATTTTAAACTACACATTAGCTTTTTTACTTTTACTTTTACTGCATATTTTAACACTTCTTGAAACTATTTTTAATTGTGTTGTTTTCAAAAAACTTAGCAGGTTTTTTTGTTTTTAGACAATATCTTGTTTTGAATGGTCTTATTATTAGCGTTTTGTTTCTAAATTTGAGTTTATCCATTAATTTTGTAGGCTCCTAGCTTCACTGACACGAATTCCGACCAAGAATTTAGCTTGGCGAATTGAATTTGGAGAATTTTAAACGCGCCTGCTACAGATGTATAAAAACCGTGTTTTGCTTCACATGTTTTAATGAAATTGTTTTGGAATTTTTGAAATGCGATGAATTTCAAACTAAGCATTCAGAATGCGGCCGAAGGCGGATGGCTTATATCGTCCCTTGACTTAATGGAATTTTGAAAATACATTAAACTTATGATAAAATATTTCTATTAAAAGCACCATAAGCCCAAATCCCAGAAAAGCTGCCCACGCGAGAAAAACTGAAAGGATTTTCCAATCCATCAACCGGAAGTCTTTAAATGCTTTCTGCTGACTATCCAGAACCTCAAGTAAATTGTTAATTTTGTAACTGTACACATACGTATGGAATTTGAAATACATTGGGAGTAATCCCGATTCTTCAAATAGCTGACTCATTTCTTTCAATTTCGCACGAACCTCTCCAGCAAAAATGAAAACTTTGAGAATGGTTAAAACAGTATCTTTTGCAAAATGACAGCTGCTATTCGGATAATTCTTCCTCATTAAAACTCCAATTTGTTTCTGATATTCTACATTTACTCTTATAGTAGCATTACAATACGATAGTAACTCTTGCATATGCAAATTGATCGGGTTAACTCCTCTGACCATGCTCGATTTCATGGTCGAACTAATATTTTCCGCTACGAATATTTCCTTTAGTTCGGGTAACTCTGACAAACCAAAAATCTTGTATCCACTTTCAATTAGTTGTTTGAGCGTATTAAACGTAATAATTGGTGGAGGCACTGTGATAAAACTTGAAATCACACTTTCAAACCCATATGTAAATATAATTGTAGCAAATATAAACAGAATCACAATTTTCCTAGTTTTTAGAACACTGCACGACTGTCGCATTAAAATAGCAAACACTTCAAACCAGTTTCCTTTCAAAATTAGAGTTGTGCACAGTACAGAAATCCCAATTAAATTCCATGACCATGTGTCAAATGGGATTGCCCAAAACATTAAACTGAAAGATTCACGTTCCTCAAAGTTTCTACAATAGAAAAATCGTCCTTTTGTTTTTCCTTGTGGGAATTGAATCCAAACTTTGTCGCTAGGAAACGGAAGGTTCTGGTAAGGTAGCATGCCCAATATGGCAACGCCCGTGTAATGCTTCGGCGCTTTGGCAATAAAGAAATTGCTCCGCACTGCAAGACGGGCTGGCACGTACTCAACACTCAAATTGAATTTGGCGGCTACGATTTCCATAAAAATATGAAAACTCGCACAGCCAATTCGAGAAGGGTTAACCAAGTGTGTGACCTTGTACATAAAGTCACAGGCTTTGACTATGGCCAGGTCCAGGAAGAACATGTCCGAACTTGGGTCAACCATGACGATTGACGGTAGAATTGAGCGTTGACCTTGGCTTTTGGCCAATTTACCCATTTTACGCAGATTAAAAGGACCTTTTTTGATATAAGTGAATTTAAAAGGTTTTGAACATGGAAGACAAAGCGTTGCAGCTGATTCAGAGTTTTGATTATCTTCTGATAAGAAATACATGTAGTATGCAGCGAGTATTAGGTCGTTCAAGGTTGAAAGTTGCTGACCTGAAATGCATTTTGAATGTTTGGTTCGCACAAGGATTAGACTGTTGTCTTTGTCGTAAAGTCGGGGACCAAATAGTTGAGACGGATGAGTATCGATGCAACCTTTGAATTCAAGCAGTATATTTATTGAACAAGTTTCGAAGAAATAATGTGGTTTGAGCAACGATAGGGTTGAAATGGTCCGGGGACGATTGTAGATTGATCCAATCGTCCATCTTTGATTCATTTGATTTGTGGTGAGGATTTGAGTGATTAAATCGTTATTTTGTTGATCTTCAGGATCAGTATGCACAAGATTAAAAACACAATTTTCAAAGCCTATAGATCCTTAGTTAAGAGATGAAACATCCAACTTCGAGATGAATAGATTCATGACAAACACAATAACTTTTGAGTACAGCTTTACGGACATTGTGCTTGTCGGGAATGCTTACGCTGTTCTGGAAAATCGAGTGTAAATAGAGTTGAATGTTTTCATCTGCGTGTTAGCAACAGTGGTTACCTAAAATAAGTGCTCCCATATATTGCGTGTAGGCTACAATTTTCCTAAGCTACCGCAATTTCGATATTTTAAATTCGTATGTACAGGGTGGATACGACAATTATTCCCACTTTTGAAGAATACTTCAATCGGGAACGGACACCCAAAGTCAATTTGTTTAACTGAATAAAAGAGAATAAAGGAGGTTTTGATTTTATTTTGGATATTAACTAAATTATTGCAAAAATTAGCGTGGCGATGACATGCAGGG
>JAQFYU010002352.1:0-12114 GCA_034694905.1 Ceratophysella granulata
AACGGTGGAGATCCGAAGTTTCACTCGAATTGGGACAAAATTGAAAGAGTGCATATTACATACATACCGCGGCCCTGTTTATAAGTCAAGGCAAACTTATTTTTGTTTATATGAAATGTAATCCAATTCGATTGAATAAAGAAATAGTGAAAACTGAGACACGGAAGTATTTCCTGAAAAGGTACTTCTCCGTTGAATAAACAGACGTCGTACATTTTTGCCTCATCTGCTTAAAGTGACCCAAATCAGCTTCCAATCCCAAGATCAGGAATCCGAACTCAGGTCCAGTTAGTCTCACACTCGCCTACTACTGCAGTTTCACTTCATGGAGTCTGACTGAAGACGAGGACCTCCGGTATCGGGTCGACAACTTAGTTTATGGTTTTATGGACTTCAAACTTCAGACCAGAAGAGTCGCAATCTCTGGGCTCAAAATTCAAAACTGACCAAGGATCTTTCCAATCCAATCAATCAATCCTACCCACAAAAGTTTATTTCCCACAGTTCTTTTGTTTGTACTGTAATTTCAATGGCATGGAATTAAAGTGCCAGATTTTAATACAACTTCGGTTAGCTATTTAGCATTTTCTGCCAGATATTTATCATAAATTGAAAACAGTAATTTGTGTCATATTCCAAGTTTTTTTGCTGATTTAAAAGCGCGAGTTGCAATTGCCAGATATTTTCTTTAAATCAGCAAAACAAAAAATTAAAATCAGACATATAGTTACTTTTCAAAAGTTTGCTAAATATCTGCCAGTTTTATGTTAAGCCAATTTGAATTGTATGGTCGAAAGAAATCAAATGTATGTGTCGTCCGGTGCATTGGCGGGGATAATTCTAGGGCTTTTAGTCTTTAAATGATGGACTAGCAATTCCGAATTTTGGAGGTTTGTATGTTTTGGAAGGAATTAAGAATTAAAGCTGCCAGCATGTTCTGTACACAGGAAGTGAATTTATTTTGGTGGATAAAAGCTTTCAGAGCCTATTTTGATTAAGTTCCATCAGTCCATGCATGCATACATGTAATTGGCGTGGAGCTGTTGACCAGTAGCGAGAGTGGACGCCAGAAGCCAGTTCCCAAATAGCATTTCTTGCTCGTCTACATTAGTGTAGTGTCCTGTATTATTAACAAGCAGCGTCCAACTAATTGAGAATGAAGTTCGTGTTGTGGGCTGGGCATTTGGAAATGAACTGTAAATGGACATTCCCTTTAAACACACGGACATTTCATATGCAGACAGGAGACAGGCATGTTCTGCATACACGCTACATCCTGGTCTCCGAGCACGGAGTGCTAATGCAGAGAGGAGGTCGGATCTTGAGGCGAACCTTATAATTAGCCATGTCCGACACTAATGGATTTTCCCTAGGAGCAAAGCAAATGGTGGTCATGCCATAATCCCTCATGTACCTCCTAATTATCTCCATGCTCCTCCATTCCTTTGAACCTCAAACTCAGCCTTCATCCATTCTTTACCAACCAGAACTTTTAACATAATTGAAGCTCTCGATACGAAAAGATAGGAGCACGTCCATTCCGAATTCTGATGCATGCTTCAACTCAGAAGCCAAATTGCGGATTGCAAAACATGAAATCCATTTCAATTTGTGCTTGTCAAGTTTTTTTCTTGGGATTTTACACATTTGAGACAGACAGACAAGGATCCTGAGTGTTGATAAAGCCATAAAGACTTATCTGCACTCGGGATCTTTGCTTAGTCATAATTCCTTCAAATATCTATGAACATGAAATGTGATGTTCTCACTCATGTGATTTGGAATCACTTTGGACTACTTCAGAACAGTTTCATAAATACTCTCCTCTGACTTTCGAACAACCCACAGTTCCGCCTTTTGTTCCCATCATGCTTCACGTTTCCACCCTCGTCATAGACAATAGTACGAACATGACGTTTTAATAGAATTATGAGCCCTTGTATGAAGAATAATCCATCCCCTACTTTCAATAAATCTCGAGAATCTGACCGATACGCACTTATCAATGCAATTACATGGACAATGGATTTGTATGGTAAATACCGCCAAATCAACTATCAATACAAGAACCCCTCATTAATTTTATGATAATTGCAGATTTTCAGCTTTTAATTGAATCTTATATTAGCAAATTTACAGATTTCATATCTTTACACACAAATAGCAGAGTTGCAAGTTGCAATCTAATAGAGTTCCACCCAGAAATCGTTTAACGCATAAAAGGCTCGTAGTTTACCACATTTGTCGTGACATTTCGACATCTGTAAAAACTTTTTAGTTGGGAACAAAGTGTGAAACGGAGTGTGATTGTGTTCGGGCTGTCGAGATGGAATATGGGAAGAGGGATGCTGCAGAAGAAAAGGTTGGGTCTTTGGACTCCGAACTAAGAACCTTTGTACAACTCGAGCATCCGTTGGAAATAAATACAATGTCTTGTGACAATTCCACAGAGACAAATAAAACGTGGGCTTTTAACTCTAAATTTGGATGAAATCCAATCTCTTCGCCCTGCACTCCTTCCGAGCACCCGAGCAAACACGTTGAACACAGACAAACTTTCCTCTGTACTGGAAATGACTAATGGGAAGGCTTCAAATGGAACCTGGATCTGGAAATCTAATTCCTAGGAACGTGTTCAGGTCCAGAATTCAAATGGCAAAGTTACTCTTAACCCCGCGAATAGTATGGGTCACAACAAAATTCAATATTTATAAGCGCTTGACAATTTATCAATTGATTTAATACGTATAGCCGTTAACGCAATGCTGTTGTCCTAATAATTTCCACCATTCACTGCTTTTCGTACAGCGAAGCGAAACGAAACGTTGTCCGTTGGTCATTTCATCGTAGAAAGTTGAGCTAACTGGGCGGTACTGCGTGTGACACGAGCTGTTATGAGTGAAAGGCATTGAATGAGTATATTTTGTTTGTTTCTTGGCAGAAACTGCATACATTTGTTGGAATTAGAGTGGGAGAGTGAAGTGGTGAAGCGGAGGAGAAAGAAATCAGAGCTGGGGATGAGCTGAGTGGTCACATGATGGTATTTTTCCCACGCGACGTGAGGAGCAGCATTAGCAAACAAGCTCCGTCTCTCATCCCTCCCCATTAGTCCAATTGGAAGGATGATGAGATGAGGAAGAGGACATAATGGGACGGAGTAAAGAGAGATGACAAAATATTTTCCCTTCCTTCCACGTTCTTCTGGCCCCGAGTCTTTTGTTCTCTGGTCTCCACTCCACGCTCTAGCCTAGCACCCCGATTCCTGTCACTGCACCAAGAAGACTACGGTGGTCTTGGCAGGCAGCTGGAACTCTTTCCTTCGGGGTCAGAACCCCATGACTACGACAGGTGAATGCGAACAGATCATCTTTCACTTTATCCCTAGCTCCAAGGAAATCAGCTCTCACTCCGCCTGTCTCCTCTGGCGCTCCGTCCCAACCGTCTCACTCCGATCCTCTGTCTCCAATTACCCTTTAACCAATTCCCAAACTAGAGATAAGTTATGACATCAATACTGCTCAGCAATCCTTTGCCTTCACGTAATTTGACCACTGGTCAGCCCTCCATTAGGCACTCCAATTCATCTCCATTTCCTATCAACCATCTTCACTCTTTCTCATGGACAGGTAAACAAGTGTGGGCAGGGTTCCCCGAAATATTCTGCACGGAATATGCGCTTCGTAGAAAATTTGCTCCCAAGAAGTTTTCTCAAGATTTGTCCCGAGAAACTCGCTCCAGGAAAACTCGCCACTATCAAATTATAATGACGAAACAGTGTTTGTAGGTAGGTACCTGTGTATTTAGCTATGTTTCAATCTGGTCGTCCTGAATTCCATTTGGTTTCCTCCTTCTTAAATATAAAGAGTAGACGCTACAAAAATTAAAGAATAACCAATGACGGTCAAATAGATTTTATGCATTACGTAATGGTTTTCCGAGAGCAAATTTTCTTCGAAACAAATCTTTGCTCGAGTTTTTTGGGAAGCGAATATTCCGGGGGGAATTTTTGTCGTACTGTGATGCGCAAATCTCCATCCTGATCCTGACCCTCCTGATTCTTTCACAATGCAGCAGCAGCGAAGTATGTAGTTGTCCGGACCTTCAATATTAAATCGAGGAGAGGATGAATATAGTGATGAACACTGAATTAGAAAAATCAGCTATTTTCTTTCAAACTGAAATTAAAATCACTGCTTTTGCGCTTCCTTTCAAATTCTTAATCACAAAATCGATGATTCTAAATTACTAATTACTCAAAGTTATAATAGTGAGTATCATAATCATAGTCATGAATTTTTACTAACTTAAAATCCAATGTCAAATGGTTTTATCAAATTCAAAATTCCAAAGTGCAAATATTCTTAGTGCCCAAACCATGATTTTACAGTCGCTAATATTAAAAATCAGAAAACTTTCTCCCATCCTCGAAATTAAATTTGGGCAAATTAAAATAGAAAGATAAGGTTGTGCAGGTTTTTTTGGTAAATTATAGCGGAATAGAAGGTCAAACCTCCTATCCAGTTGTTGACCACTGACCACTTGGCTCCGTTCTTGTTAACATAGATGTGTCCCATTTATTTCCAACATTGTTAACATGGCATTAACTCAAAAATAATTAAGCATTCTTGTTTTGTTTGTGTATACAGTCTCATTCAAATCCATATGGCATGAAATATTACGACTAAATTCCAGCCATAAAGTTTTGAGCATCAATTAGTTGAAGGGGAGAAAGTCGACTGAGTAGAAGACGAATTGGGTCAAGTAAAGCCATGTTGTGTCTAATTGTGTTCAAACATCAGGGAATTGAGGTACAACACGAGTTTGTGTAGATACCTTGGTGGCCTGGACTGCATGAAGCGGAGTCAATAATGATTTGCGTGTCGCGTGCCAAAAAGTCATGATCCACCAGATGGTTTTGATCGGAAGAGGAGATTCACCCAAATAGACGCAGGCTGACATGCACCCTGCCCATGCCATCCTTCTAATCCCTAATCCTTCCTATTACACCATTGCGTGGATGTCCAGCATAATACACACAATGTAATCATAACAACAGAATATGAATACATTTATCTCCGTTTATCCCTGTTCTCCGTCGATGTGCTTTTGTTCAATCCAGCCGGGGCTTCTCGCTTGCTTGTGCCAAGCAAACGAGTTGGTGATGATGATGATAAACTTGCTTTTGAGAGACTTGACTGCTCAAACTGACATGACTTCAAGTTAACCCACACACGCGGATGAAGAACGGATCAATTTTTGGTGAATATATGTACAACGTATTATGTCATGTCAGATCCGACTCAGGTGCATGGATCCAGAGCTCCACTGCGCCCTTCCATTGACTTTTTACTTTGCGTCTGCATAATATGCATTCGTAGTGACGAAGAATTCGCAAAGCGGTTGTAAATCATTCAGATTTACAGTACAACCCCTGCAATTTGACAAATTAACATACACGAACACGAACCCAATTGATTTGAATTATTATGCAACTCAGCAATTAAGATTTCCACCGGAAAACCAGTAAGCAAAATCTTGTTGATAAGTACGGAGAAATAAATTCCCTAGTTTCAATAGAATTATTTTGAATTTGAAGAACTCAATTACAAGCATCTAAATCAGAAATTGTATAATTGTTATATGCAATTAGCCAGAAGAGACAATCAGCAAAACAAAGGCTTACGTAATCGATCATCTATTGTAATTGCACGATATAATATACGGTAGTACTGTTTATCGATATGCTCGAATGAAACGCAGAATATTCCGGTCGGTCTTATTCTTACAATATATCCCAGCTCGAGATGTCATTGATTTTCATGCACAGACTTTCATCACAAGTGAAAGGACGCTTTGTCTGTGTGTCCACTTGAGAAAGTATTTCTGTTACACACCATGTGTCGTGAATTGTGAAGCTTGGCCAACTTCAACTATGTATATTGCTAACGACAGTTTTCATCACTCCGTTCAGGATTTAGCTCAAAAGCGTCGTTTATTAAAATGAGAACATTGTTCTGTTGTCTAACACGCGTTGGTCTGGAATTGAGTCACTTGAATCCATCCATCTGATGTCTGAGGGTAGCATTGTCACTGACAAGTTACCAGTAATTCTAACTTGTGATAATCCTGACTGATGAAGTTGTTTTCATGTCTCTCATCTTCAACGTGACACTTGAACTATATTGTTGAGGAGGAAGGAATTCTCTGGGACCTAATCTCGTACACATTTTGCAGAAGTCAGGTAGAATATTTGACCTGACTTCTGCATAGAAACTCAGACTCTTTACCTGATCTGCTACCTTTTGCAATGGGTACGGAGTATGCAGGTACTAAGAACTATTAGATGCACAATGCACAACAAAGCCTAATCGAGAAGGAACAAAACGGTGAGAAGAGGAATGGTGATATTCCTTACGGAGCTCGGGAGAAAGAGAACAACAGAAATTGGTGGAGAAGAGTGACACTATTGTAAATAGAGACTTTTCATGTCAACCACCTTGTTGACATAGTGTCACCAACAATGTCAACCCCATTCCAGACTCCTTTCCTCCTCTTGTTCATATCCTCCCTCCATCATGCACTGTTCCAGCAGAGACGTGTGTGCCTTTTAGTGGTCCTTCCCAGTCCATTGCCAGTTGCCAGAGGTTCCTGTCATGTCAACTCCTGTTAAAGTTGGCTGATTCTGACTGAGACTCTCCTTCCTCCCTCATGTCTACTTGAGTCATTCATCCCATCTCGTCCAGCCATCCATTGTTTATCTTCAAGTTCACAACTCATACACAACTTCAAACTTGAAAGTCGAAACCAACTGGAACACAGGAACATGAGTTTCAGGAATACCCTCTTGGATCCCGAATACATCTTTCCAAGTTCCAAATCATACGAGTCTTGAATCAGGCATGAACTGCAGAGCATGCTCGCTTGACTGAAAAATGTAATTAGCTCCGACGCCTTTTCAAATCAAGCTAATTTGGCATGAAGGTATTCCAAACCTGTTTGAGGAATTTGGACCTCGGCAAGAATTTCAACCTCTATTTTAAACCATCGTCTAATTTAAACTCATGGGAACTGATTTGCTTCTTGCTTCGCGTAATGTATTGAATACAGAATACAAATATTAAGGGATGAATTCACGGCGGTCAATAGCAAAACAATGTTGGCTGAGTTGTTGGCCGGAATGAGGACATCCCCTCTACGTAGAAACTAGAAACAGTGTTGGGTTTGCTCGATTCCCAACTTCCGGTCAACACGGAAGTTGAGAAAGTAATCCTTTCAGTCTCCGTCTTCCGAAACCAATTCCCAGTTCCATCCGAATCCGAGTCCTAAGCGCGTGGACAGAACAAAAGCACTTGTACATTTCCCTTGAAGTTGAGAATAGGTTGGGGTTGGGATGACTGGACTGGACAATGGTCATCAATTCAAATCGCCCGTTCCGCATTTACTGTTAGGAAGTGAGGAGACGGAGCAGGAAGTTGACGCACGAAAGTCCCTTTCTCCATTCTTCCCAGTTTTACTCATACCTCTTCAAATCCCGGGCAGGAGGGGGTCTTCCGCTAAAACAATACAATGACCAATACGGTCACTTTCACCCGAACCGTCCTCCACTCTCTCCTTTCCCTATTGCTGACACTGGGTTGAATACAGGACTCGGTTACATGCGGTAGCCATCCATGGTAACCATCCGATTTGCTCATACTTTTACTTTAAGCTAGGCTTGTCTAAACGCGCCACGGACACGGACTTTTGGATAAATTCTTGCTAGCCTATAAGTTTAGGCTGCACACTCGATGGGTGGTTACCATGGAGCATTCGGTAAATTACTTTAAGGTTTCCTTCTGAGCTATCAGAATATGCCTCAACACCTCTGTTCCTCTCAAAGCCAATTTACGAATGGTCATAAAATTCTAAAATTGTGTGTATTTGGAGTATTTCAGGAGAATTTAATGCTAAGCTATGCAATATCGTGGATCGTGGAGTGGATTCTGATTCTGATGTTGGTGTTACGACGATGATCAGATCCCGTTCGGATGACTGGCGATGCGATGACTAAGGGGCTCGCTCATGCAAACTACTCGTATCGATGTGAGGTGAATTGTGTCCCTTATGGTACATCCCATTGAAGATGTATCTAAGGTTAAATCTATCATTATTCATCATCAACCATGAAAAAACTCGATTTCCCGTTTGATGCGTCAGAGCAACGAACCTGTCAACACCATGAAACATGAAAGAGCTGGAAACAGAGCAAGAGAAATGTAATCCTAATTTTTTTCTGGCTCAGGACTACAAATCATTAATCCACACCTAATCAAAAACATCATACGAATAAGAAATTAAGGTACGGAAAATTCTGAATAGAATGATGTACGAGGCACTCAATCAGGCCGAATGTGTTGAGGTGTGGAGTGGTTAGCTCACATTGGTTCTGATCTGCTACTTCTCCTACCTTCCTGTAATCGGAAGGCGCTATTGTTTTTCTTTTCTTCTGACTAATGTACCGACTAATGCGTTGTTGAAAGGGTGAAGGGAGGTGAAGGACTTCAATGACCTCTTCTGACATTCCTCCACTAAAAACCCAATCCAAGCAATGAGTGTCTACAAGACGGAAACCCAAAGTGCACTTTCCATCCAAGACAATGCCTCCCACCGATAATTACTCCTCTCCACTCAACTAATGTAGTCAAAATCACAAAATGGACGAAAAAATGTTTTTTTAATCCAAGATCCAATGAAACCCACGTCAGAACATGTTTTGTGAGTAAAGGAGTTATCAAACAAGTGATGATCAACACTTTAGCCATTTCTACATTTCTAAGTGACACTTTGAACGATAAGCTGAATGTTAATGTTCCTTTGATTACAGGCAGAGCCTCGGGCGGAGGAATGCCAGATACACTATGTACGACATCTCTTCCTTTACTAATTATCGAATGCAGGCTTGGTTCAATTGCTACCTGAACCTGAACGAATTGTGTAAAGAAACCATGCATGGTGGACGGATACGAAGTTAATTTCGCTACCAAAGCTTTTGAAACAAAATTTTCAATATCATTTTGTGCTGAGGCGTCAGGAGCAAAATTGGGTCTCGTCTCGGGTTTCGAAGGCAGCTGTAGTGAGCCAAAAATGATTAAACAAAAACGGGTGACCAAAAAGTATAACCACAGAGTAAAAAAAATGCAAATCAAGACTTTTTACATTTGGCCATTCGTTTGAATAACATCCATTCCGGTTAGATCAGGTTAGCTAGGAATAGGGAATAGGCTCTTCGGTTACACCCGAACAGGGCTGCATTGCCATCAGTAGGATCAGGTTAGGTTCAATAGAAAGCATTCACTAAATCTTTAAAATCATTGATCAGCCAAATATATCTTTTGTCAGTCACGAAAAGTACAAGCCAGCAATAAATGCTTTGAAGTGCGCGAATGACGAATTAAAATACCTTCAGTACTCGGACCTTCTGTCAAGCTCAATAGGCACATTGACAGTTTGATATCAGTTGACAGAGGTATGTACGAGTATGTACATTTGGTTTCAAAGGAACTCCATTAGGGCTGTGAAATATCGGAGATTTCAGACACTTCTCTCGTAAATATTTACGCTAACTATTCAAACGGAGCCATGACTATAAACTAGAGGCCAGCCGCTCTCAATAAAAGCGTAAAAGCATGGATAACTAAGCTAAAGTGCAGCAGCACTCGCTCTTATCCAGAACGCAGATAGCACGCAAATTGCTCTTGCCTATTATCATTGGTCATCCTAATGGACTTACATGCATTAAGTATTCTCACCGGCTAATACAATGGTATTCCTAAATTTTACATTTCTAGGAGGATATCTGCACCAGGGAAATACTAAATACCAATATTACTTGACGCTGGTCAAAGCCTAACATACAGTGATTATAAAAATTAGACCTATAATTCGTCCGTATGCGATATTTGAACGTTCTGATCGCCGCCAACGAGACTACAATTAAGTTTCAGATCCCAATTTGAAATACAGATTTACGGCGACACGTCTTCGCTGGGAAGGTTTTGGTGCACACAGACAGTCATTTTATGTTCGAGATTGTCATTGGAGACAGAAATATGGTTTATCGGTAAAAGAAAATACCTGGCTCATCTGAGCTTTTAAATCAAAGTTTGAGAAGAAGACGAAGAAGATTCTGTGGAAGGACTGATTCCAGAGAGTAAAGTACACTTAAAGGTCCATACTTGTACGGGTATCGGTAGCTGATACAGGGGCCACACAACCGAACGCTCTTTATTTTGAAGGTTAGGAGATTAGTTTAACATGGAGGCACTCCGTTCATGATCTCCTAATTCTAATCCTAAAACCCAACTCAAAGCTCAACTTCCAACACACAACAGGTCGGAATCTCGCAATGCATGGGCTCATGGCACCAGCCAGGTTCCATCTTAAAAGCTTCAGAGTCGCGATAAATGAAAATTTTAGTAAAAAATGCACTCGGAACTAAACTCATTAGTACGTAGGGACAAGGCATTACGGGGAGAGCTGGATTTAAATCAGAACATGAAAAGCTCCTTTCCGAATTTTAAAATCCCTTGGCCACGTCGCCTGTTCTCGAATCATTTTTGAGAAGGGTTTTGATTTGAATAAGTGATTGGAAGTGTTGGGCAGAAGTCGACGTGAGGGTGCCAAGGCATGAGAATCCTTTCTTCAGTCCCTTTCTCTCCCTCCGACAGAAAAAACGGAAAAAGTGGGGAAGGAAGCGTGAGACTGGATGGAGGAAAAGTTAATCCCTAGCAACTGAAGGGAATGTGTGAGTCTGGGTACATTCTGGATGGAATGAAAAACGAAGAAGAAAGTTGGTTTATTTTTGTATTCTGAATTTTTGAGAGGAAGAAAGTACCTTTGAGGGGGAAGGAAGGGATGGGGTTCTTTATATTGTCTCGTCTCTCTCCGCTCTCAGTCTTCCTTCACTCCACGAGGAAGCATTAGCGCTAAAAGCTTACTCCTATTCCGCCCGACACGATGCATCAATCGATTCTAGCATCAGAGTCCATGCACAGATGTGCCTATAGTCTCCTTGTATCAACACTATACGTATGTACAGAAGCCAATATAAAGCAATCACTCTGTGGAAACAAATCTGGAGCTTCATAAAAACTACAGTCGATTTAAATGGTTCACATGGTATAAGGTGTTGAAAGCATGGAAATTGAAATCTGAAGTGCGAATATCCCGTTGGTTAATTCAGAAGAGTTGAAGACGCATCTGCGAATCAGTATTATTAAACTAAAAAAATCTCCATAAGGTATTTGAGTAAATAATTCGACATGTCATATGTACACACTCAAATAAGACTTTATACCATAGGGTTTACCTCTAATTATGGCCGTCTTTAAGTTTTGATTCCTTTAACCACAATTTAATTTCCCTTAATTTAGACGAGTTCAACTCCTATTATTATAGGCTCTGGATCGCCCGTCATGTGATTTTAAATCAATAGCTCTTTATTTTTAGGTCTTTTTATAGCTCTTTTGGCGTTTGCCCTTATTCGGGTAGCTCTTTTAACTTGCTTAGGCTAAAATCTATTTTACATTTCAGCTAACTTCAGAAGTAAAAGTCAAGTATAAAGTATAAATTATGAAGTTACTCCCTCGCCTGTGCGTGCCATCATGGAAGGTAGTGCTTGACCTCTCTGACCCCCACTCGGTGTTCTCAATTTTGAATTCAGATAAGGAGTTCCACCAGTACCGAATGCACATGATTCGCCCTTGTATGCTTAAAATAATATTTTCAACAATCTTTGCCACTTTTTCGAGAAAATGTGCGACTCTTTAAGTAAGTGGTGAACAGCGTCAAAATATTTCATATTACTTTATCTCAGTTTCCGTATGCTTGTAAGCTCGTTTGTATTCGTTCCTCCGGACTTTCGGATAGAATTCTTAACAATTCAAGGTCAAGAACGGTTCATATTCGTAGCCAGTAAGGTCAGGTAAGGTTAGCTCAGTGAAAACCCAAAATCCTGATCTGAACACCTGAAAAGCTGAAAACATGCTACAATATGCTTCAAATATTTTATATTACCAGGGTACCCAACTTGATTGCAAAATGTTCAGTTCATATCCAAGGAGGAAGTGCATTATT
>JAQFYU010002353.1:0-12114 GCA_034694905.1 Ceratophysella granulata
TTAATTCGGATTGACATGCAGCCTACATAAAATGGTTCACAATTTATCATCTAGTTTGTCAAATTAACATTTGCTTCATCAGTTCACTTGATATTTTACGTTTGACATCATTAGTTCAATAGTATGTCTAATAGTAAACGGTTACATCTATGTCTTGTGCGTCGTCTAGCACGTCGTCTAGGACGTCCGGTTGCACGTCTATTGCGTCGTCGTGTACGTCGTCTACATCCTTTTGGTCGCAAGATGCCGTCAGGCAGGTTTTTAGCCCTTTTGGCGTTAACTCTTATTCGGTTAGCTCTTATGGCATGGAAGGGGTTCATTGCCCCATACGTAGGACACAGGACACATTGCCGTGTTGAATTCAATTTACGGCACGGCACGTATGAATTGGATTTCAATACTCAATAATAAAAATGGGAAAAGAATGGACGATTTTTATTCTATCAAAAAATAATTCGTGTTCTCAAAACATGTTAATCCATCGAAAACCTTCGATTTGTGCAAGAAAATCGCCTCTGTTGAAGCCGAAATCCCATTCGGCTTCAACAGATGCGCTTTCTGACATTGGGTTTTCGATGTATCAGAAGCTGCAGCCGAAGCAAAGTGCACTTTTTGACACTTAGACTTTCAATTTTAAAATGTCATATTATGGATGTCCACACAAAGGTGAACTGCTGCTAAAAATTTCAGCCCTACTTTCGTACCCTTCAATGGACTCCAAAAAAGTTATCGTAATAGCTAAGAGTCCCTCATCCCTCATTATAGGCTGGCAGTTCTAAGTTCTAACAGTTCGTGTTCTTTTTCCAGAATTTCGCTCCAAAGTGGAAGACATTTTCATTCGACCTAAAAGGTAAATACCTATTTCAAGCCACAACAGACCGTGTCGGAATCGTATGAAGTATGTACTTAACTGGTCAAAATAACCAAAGTTGACCATTGCTGTGTTAGTTTTTTCCTTCGTGGTAACCACGTGGACGTGGTTACGTAAAGTTGTTTAAAGTAACCTACGAAGTATATGCATTTACCTCCCCTCCCTAAAATGTTCAGCAGGGTCCACAACCTAAACGGTTTTTCCGATAAATTTGTTTTTTGAACACTATTGCGATACGCATCGAGCTAAAGCCTGGAAATCTTTTCCGCATAATGTCATTTCAGCTCTTCATCCCCCAAATCTGAAAAGACACGTATTTTGAATTTTTTTCTCCTTTCCCATTAATTATGCCTTAGTTCCTCTTGGTATAAAGTATAGAGCAATTGAAATTGTGGACGCCAATAAATTTTTGAATCAAACAAACTATACCCCAAGGTCCTAGTTCAAACCGTTCACGAGATAGTTGACCTTATTTGACTTAAACAAAGGTATTTGCCATAAGGTCACGTGCTATTTGGCTCCTCTCTCAGCAATGTATTCCATGCCTCCTGTGCTGAGCAATGGCATGTCAACAACAATTCATCAATACAACTAGAAATTTAACCCACTAAGACTTAAAAAATAAGATGTCTCTTAAAAAGTGACGAATGCTTCCTTCGTGGAGCCCCTTATAACTAAAACCAAGAATTTTCACTTAAGAAATATGAAAAATGTTCAATGCACTGGCACAACCCACGAAGGCCCTGCCCATTGGAAATTAAGCTTAATTCTAAATCCGGGCCTTCGAGGGTTGTGCATTGAAATTTTTGTATCTGTAATCGAATTTTCACTATTTGACCCCGGGAGATTACATTATTTAACGGGATTGAGGCAGTGAAACTTCAGTCGGAGTTGGAAAGCCCGATTTTCGTACGGGGTTGAACTTGGGTTTTCGATCGGGGCTGACCCAGGTCATTTTGGACCGGGGTAGCACCAGCGGCACCATGCGATCCAAAAGTATGTCTGTGTCTGACTCGAGAACATGGTCCGTATGTCTATACTGACTCTAACATATACACATGCAAATTGCAAGAGCCCCTAGTCCCTGTATATTCCTTGCTAGTTTTGTCTCTTGTTTCTGTAAACTAAAATGGATGGCATATGGTTAACAATGGTCAAATTTTTTCCTTAGAATGGAGATCTCTGGTCAGTATCTCTGGACTGGATTGTGCTGACGAAAACTATATTCCTACTTGTCGTGAATTTGAAATAATGGGTAATTTCGAAATACAATTATACAAATCACAAATGCTTAACAACAATTCTTTGTAAGTAAGGCGTAAGCAATTATTCAATACATATCTCAGGTTATCCGACGATCAGAATATTCCCTCCAAATGCTCCGGAAATGCTGGTAAGCAATTTAAAGTAGAAATCAACGTCAGCTCACTTCCTCCAATGTAATGTTGTATGTTGTTCACACTGGAAGTATTAATTTTTACTAGACGGATTCGAATGGAAAGGAAACTCTTAATATTGGAACCGCAATGAGCCGACCGGGGAACATGGGCCAGCTGAAAACGGATCTAATGGAATCCTTGGTTACGATGTTTCCAAAACTACTTGGATCTATGAATTCATCTGCGAATCACTTGATGGAGCCAAACCATTTTTGGCGGGACACGGAGTATAGTGATGGACCACCCTTCTTGTTATTTATCTATGAAAGTAATAAATCCTACGTTGGCCTCGAAGTAGCGCTTCGATTGAGCCGATATCCGAAAAACGTTCGAGTGCTTCGCTATCATCAGAAAAGTCCAATGTATGATCGGCTAGGGTTAACCGGGTGGCCTGCCGCGGGTTACATTTCTAGAGATCAAGCTACGGGTTCAATCATTCTGAGCAGAAACCAGGATTTGGTGGATCTTCTAGTAAAAGCAACCATCGGTTTAGCTCAAGTAACTCCATTACTGTAAGTCTCGCTCTAAAACAGTAACAAGCAAACTATAATGGGTAGAATCGTTTAAACAATATTGTATATGTATTTATGCTTTCCAAGAGAAGTGCCCGAGAATTCACTTTTGGTTGCTGCCAGTGATTCTGCTGATTCAGAACTTCTGGACTCATCCCGAGACAGCGTTAGTATGGAAGATTTATTTCACACGGTTCGCAACATACTTCGAAATGAAGTTGGACTTCCAGTAAAACTTAGCGGTTCCAAGATCGCTGCGCTGAAAAGCTTTGTTGCAATACTTACCAAATACTTTCCTTCAGATCGGAGAGAAGTCCAAACGTTTCTAGCGAACCTTTCCGATTGGCTTCGTCCGCAACACGAAATTGAGGTGAGTCGAAATCATATTGTTCGTTCTTGTGGTAAGTGGTTGTTTGTATGCGTACATTTATGACTAAAATACAAAAGTTGAGCAGTACTACAGTAGGCAGGCTAACTCGAAAGGAACATGCCGAATAGCTTGTACAAGAGTGCATTCGTTTAATGAGTAAACCAATGTGACATGTTGTAGTCGTTTTCCCATGTTACCTGGAATTAGAAATTTGATGAAGATTGCCCAGAGTTGGCCTTACGCAGTTCAAATGTGTTTTTTAACTGCGTAAAATTGCGTTTTACGCGACCGCAATAATTTAACGCGCTGCGTAAAATTAAAATCCTTACATTTCCATAATGTTAATTTTAATTTAACACAATTTAACGCAAAACGCAATTTAACGCAGCTGCTGCGTTTTACGCAGCACAAATTGTAAAAAACTGCGTAAGAAGCCAACTCATTGCCGCCGCTGTACAAAGTTCGTGTTAAAACTTGGAGAGAGAATGGAAACTGAGATAAACCTGAAGACAAAATGGAAGGCCGAATTGACGTTGGCTCTTGGCTCTATAGAATTCGATATTCAAACCAGACGAACAAGATCATGACAAATATTGGCGAGAGTCGATAGGGACGATGAGGAATTGTAGTTTGAAGAAAGAGCAGCGAAGCGCCCATGTTTATGTTTTAAAATAATACATATTACCTACTAAAGTTCTAAATAGGTTCTAAATGAATGAATGAATGATTTATTAATTGATTTAGCCATGGCTCTATCAAAATGTCACATACTGATCGTATGGAATACATATAGTAATAAAAGCGAAAGCAAAAAATGTAGGTGCTATTTTAAATAGGTTCTAGATAATATATATAGTTCTAAATAGTTAATCCTAAATACCTATATACAAACACCAGAGTGTAACTTTGTACGATGTTTTGGCGTTTGAATTACTACATCACGGCGGTGCTAGTTAATGGGCAGCGACACAAATGCTTTGCTTATCAAGAATTAGAACATCGTGAGAATTGAGAAATCTCATACACCGGTTAGGACTTCAATTCTGCATGTACTTCTTGATTTTACAGTAGGTATTTTAAATACTTTTACGCTGAACGACAACAGTTGAACTCTACCAATTTGTAATTGATACAGAATACAGCTTATTTGGACAAGCTGACTGAACTTGAAGGCGAATTGAACCCTTGGGATATTGACCTTCATACCTGGTACGATTGTCGAGGAACTGTTCCAGGTACGTACGTTGCACGTTCGAATTATATTTTGGTTCTGGGACACCAATATTCTGATTGAACATGAGTGGCTTTTCAATAATTTCAGGCCGCAGAGGATACACTTGTGGATTATGGAGGCTCTTTCACACTTTGACTGCAATTAGTTTGAAGAAGCAGGAAGATTCTCAAATTCTGTCAACAATTCATGGATACATAAAAGAATTCTTTGGATGCCAAGAATGTTCGGATCACTTTACCAAAATGGTCGACAGAGACAATGCTTTGAAGCTACTTTCCATAAGGGAACAGACGCAATGGTTGTGGAAGGCCCATAACGAAGTCAATTTGAGGTAAGAATCACTTAATATACATGATTTAGTTATGCAAATAAATTATTGAATCAAAACTGCTTTCCATTTCAGGCTTCGGGGAACCCCAAGTGAAGGTAAGAGATGTTCGAAACCGTTACATGTGCTGTGCATATGCACCACGTAATACATTTCGTCCGATATTTGGCTATTTCTATTTCTTTGAAGATCCGGCGTTCCCCAAAACTCTGTATCCTTCGCCGCAACAATGTGCTGGTTGCTATTTGACTCCTCAAAGCTTCGACGAGTTAAAGGTGGAAGAATATATACTCAAAATATATACGAATCCGAAACGCCACGTTGTGAGTGAAAAGTGAGTTCTTGAAATATAAAATACAACATACTTACAAACCCGCTACACTACAAGTACAAGTCAAAAGTCCGAAGTAAAACAGGATTTCCATGAATAAAAATAGCAGTATCGAAAATTCAAACATGTTTTGCCGTAGTAATCAATCAAATAATTGTACCAAGTAGTTTAAGCTTCTTTCCCTATTAATGCGAATATGAACATCCTTACATTTCAAGTTATGTACTGCAATTTCATAGTTGTTCTGTTTGCACACCAAGGGCTGTCGTACTAAAACTAATCTACTTGCCGGTTTTGATACCACGCGAAAGCTTTTGTATACTTTTGACACTATAAATTTTGTTACTTGTGTCTTAGCTACATTTCTATTTCAATAGATTTGATGCGGATCCAGATGCATCCGTCGACGACTCCAAGAACTCAAAGTCTGGGTGGCTAGGCTTCTTTAGCTTAACTGACATTGGAATATTTATGATCGTTTACTTCAGTATTGCACTGCTGCTCGTCTTCGGCTATATTCATTTCAAAGTTGCTTCGAAAAGACGACGACTAATTGATCCAATTAGAAGACTATTCACTTCATCAGCTCGAAGTAATTTATAATAAGTTTATTCCTGTTGTGTTGCACATTATAGAGTGACCATTATACATGTAGATTGTAGAGAATTATGTCCATTTGTAACCCAAATCTTCGTGTTGTACCCCGTGTAAATTCGTGCAGTTGTTGATTTGATACAAAACATCAAGCCCACTTTTGTCACTGTTGACGTGACTATGTGTATAGTACTCGTATGTATGTATGTAGCTTACCTTCCAAGTTTGTGCATTTGGAAGGTCTATTAAATTCGTCCATTCACACCTAATTCTGTGTATTTTTGAATAATTTTGCTGTTAGAATTTATTTAAGAGAATCACTGCTGCCACCCGTCCCCGGCTGTTCCTGGAATTCGCTACAGCTACAATCTAAAGTGGAATTCCAAATTGATCTTCCGTGCAGTGATGGACTAACATGGAAGTGGATCACATATTCCCTCCTATCTACTTAACTTTCTGACTTCCATATATTCCATACATATTTTTATCATTATCCACAATACTAAACCAACAACTTTCAATTTGTTAACACTATCAAAATAATATTTAGAAGTAGAACTGATCTCTATTTTGCATTTACATTTAGCACTCATTGACTGATGTCTGTCGTGAGCTCTGTTATGTGTCTACCCCAAATAGTTAGCGCAAGGTGTTTGGTTTCCCCAAGAGGTTCAAACTCTAACTGTGATACATCTTACGATATAGTTTACAAAAAATATACTAATACATATTATGCATTAAAACGCATTTAAATGACCTGAATGTATTGTATGATCTTGATTCTGGTGTCTGCTCATCTTCTTTGAGTTGAATTGGAATTGGAGCCACGCTGCTTCATGCTACAAAATCTGCTGCGTGTTATTACCTATGCGAGACAAGCCAGTAGTAGTGGCAAGTGACAAGCGTGTCAATAGAACCTGAGTAGGACTACGCTGCTTCATGCTACAAATGCAACTACTTATTAAATTCTAGCTTCTTCAGAACCTTCAAATCTTGCATAAACTTATGAAAACGATGCAGAAAATACTTGAAGAATGTGTACATAATATGTAGGATAGCAGGTATTGAGTTTATTCTACTATATCGAATTGCAGTTCACAATATAACTAAACGTAAATAAAGCTAATGAATGGCATTCATTTCAGCCGAAACTTAAGTTGAGTGTCCCACTTAGACTACTATTGTAAGGAATATTAGGCATCTGTAGAACAATATAATAGAAGAACATGTAGAAGTAGACAATTACTAAATATTGAATTAAAATGTATAGTAATTGGTCCAGAGTGCGTCCAGAGAAGGCCACCAACTGACGAAGTTCTGAGTGAGAGACTGCATGTGTGGTGGGTACGATCAAATGCGTGATTTGACCGCGTCTGAGATTGTTACGCAAAGACGATAGCAAAAAAATTTAGTAAAGCAATTGAAATTCAAGAGTAGATATTATATAGGTACAAACACAGTGAAAGCGTTTCAAGAAAGGGACAGTGGACAGTATTTGGTTTTTGTTTTAGTCAACAGTAGTATCTTGCCGTACAACGTGGCCCTGTGCTTTACCCTTTACCAGAAACAGCCTTGGTAATATCAACTCCAGTGAGAGTAGCAATCAGCTGTGGCATACGAAGCACAGTTTCCAAGACTTCGGTTGTAAGTCGAGCAGCCCCAATTTCACCGCCTGTACTAATCATGCTAATCTTCTTGGTCTGAGCCAATGGTGCAGCAACTTCTGCGGCAACCTAAGATAAGATGTTTTATGTGTCTAGAAGTTACTTCTTGTATTATATTGTACATAGTTGAAAGTATTAAGAACAAAACTCACCTTGGGCAACGCATCCAACAGCATCTCCACCACTATTAAAAGTGTTCCAAACATTAATTTACTATAAATACTATAATACTATAAGTACTTAAGCAAGCCATATACAAAAGTAACCCTTTTCGAAACGGTGGTGATATTAGCTAGCCAATTAAATGCTAGCTCATGCCAAAGCAACCTAGCATCGATATCCTTCAAAGTCAGGAAGCACTCTAAACTACCATCAATAGTGCTATTCGTTTACCTGCTGCATCTTTGTAGAACTTATAGGCATCGGCTTTCATTGTCAGTTGCTCAGCTTCGGCTTTTCCCTTGGCAGCCATTGAAAACGCCTCAGCCTCCCCCTTGATTTTGATCGATTCCGCCTCAGCTTCAGCTTCAAGGATAACACGATTTCTGTTCGCTTCAGCAATCTTTTCAAGCCTAATATAATTAATACAATAGTACTTGAACCACAGAGTTCTGAAATCCCACCCTTCTCTGTACAACCGACCAAGGCAAGATATGCCGCTTCAAAACTCTGTGACTTGAACAAGACTTAACACAATATTCATGAACGATATAATGATATTTATTATTTTTTTTTAAATTTATGATGAATTAAAGGTGAAATGAGAGCTCACCTGTATTTCTCAGCTTCAGCTGGCCTGCGAACTGTCGCATCCAATTCTTTATGCCGACGCTGAATTTCCTGTTCCTGGACGGCAATATCCTGCTGCCTCTCCACTACTCTGATTTGCATCTGCTCCTCTCGAATACGCTGTTTTGTTTTTGCCACTTGCAGAGCATATGCCATATCAGCTTCAGCTTTTTTTCTGTGAAGCAAAATTGAGTAAGTGAATTACATAGGATATATTTATGGTGTACATGCATTCATTGAACAATGATGACAAACGTCGCTTGTGTCTTCACGACAAAATGCGCACTAAGTATAATATTTTTGAAAGTGCATGTCATTACGTGTTGACTTCCAGATCGTAGGCAGCTTTCTTAAGCTCAAAATCTCGTTTGGCCTTCGCAATCTCAGTGTCATTAATGTACTTTGCTGCCATTCGTTCTTCCTCAGCAATGGCTTCCTTTATAGCAGCATCTCGTCTTGCTTCAGCTTCACCAATACGAGCATCTCGTTTCACTTCAGCGGTTCTTGCTTGACCAAGAGATTGGAGATATCCCTGAAGTACATTCATAGTACTTAGTGCATAATACAAACGGCAAATATGGCTCTCTAACTATACGATTTACATAATATGAATTTTGAAGACTCACAGTGTCATCTCGGACGTCCTTGATCGTGTACGAAATCACGGTGATTCCCATATTCATCAGATCTGCCGAGGCCACTTCATACACGTTCTTGCTAAATTTTTTGCGGTCCTTGTAAATCTCCTGTTTGTTCAAAACAACAATGTATAAGTATATATATTATAATATTGGAAATTGGAAATATTCGTATACCAATATTGCTCGTGATTCAAAACATTATTCCGGAACCCGTACGTGGTTGTCATAATACATAGGACAAAAGGCTCTGCTCTAGTGATAGTGCTGTGAGTGATGTGATATTGAGTAAGCATACCTCCACCGTCATCGATCCCATGATAGCCCTTTGATGACCCTCCAAAGTTTCCAGAGCCACTTTCTCTATCTCCCGGATATTTGACTTTCCAAGAAACTGCTCACAAGCTGTCAGAAGCATTTCTTCATTTTGGCCCTGAATCTTGACTTGGGCTATTCCAGTTACAGTGATCGGAACACCTTGACTTGTATACACTCTTGGTGACTCCACCTGTAGGGTCATCGTCTTCAGAGGCAACCTGGAAACGCATAGGTCGATTTCATTGACAGTGATATGATCCAAAACTTATGGTAAATATCTACGACATCCTAAAGCCCAATCGATGAAGCTCGACATAATTAATACAAATCCAATACTCACTGAAATATTTTTGAACTTTCTTTTTGCAAGTAACTTACTCTTGAACCTGTTGAATGAAAGGCCACACAAATGTCCTCCCTCCAGCCACTAACAGGGGCTTCGTATGGCAACATCCTGGACAAAGATAAAAGACTTCAGTTTAGAACTTCTAGCTAATATGAAATAAAATTTGGATGCCATTTAAAAAACAAGGCGATTTTGCGCTATTTTACTTAATACCGCTACGATTTACTGCTATTCCTTATTTATCCGATTATTTAGCGCCAAGTTTCCGCATTTTTAGCGCCGCAGATAATTATAGGCCATAAAACAAAATATTAGTCATAAATCATAATGCCATAAAATGTCTTAATCAAGCGGTAGTCTTATATGTGGGTGTAAATCTCATTCATGGGTGGGTATGTCCCTTGCTCTGTAATGTATACGTGTTTACTTTGTGAAAGTATTACGGTTTTTTTAAATAAATAAATACAGCCATGAAATATATGATCTGAATCTGAATGGATATAAAATGTCAACTTAAAAAAAGCACAACAAAGTATAACTGAAGCGATCACAAGAATGTTTCGTTTTCACCACTCTCTGCTGCGACCACTTTCGGCTTTGACTGACCACCAAAATCTGTTCGAACGAGTATAACTTGGCAACTTGGAAACCTCGTGGTGTTCGATCCTTCGTTTTCACCACTCTCTGCGACCATTTTCGGCTTTGACTGACCACCAAAATCTGTTTGAACGAGTATAACTTGGCAACTAGGAAACCTCGTAGTGTTCGATCCTTGACCCTGGTATTTTGTATATACGCTTTTTCTAGTTGACTCTGGGTACACGACGAAGTGACAAGTTACACAAAAGTTGTAGTACTCATCGAGAAGGGGATTGCAACTTTTTTTAACCATCGCTAGGGCATAGGATTCAGGAGTCATGGGGGGGGGGGGGGTATCACGGGGGTTGGATCAAAAACCGGTTTAAGGTGAAAATTTGCCAAGTACTTACTTTGGTTTGGACCAGAACACAGAAAGATGTTTCAGAACATTCGAAGAGTTTAGTTTTTGTTTTTATCCACAAATATTTTTCAGACGCGAAAATTTTCCTTTTTGTCAAAAAACTTGCAGAACTCTACATTTTGAATTTTGAAAAAAAAGATACAGAGGGGAAAAAGCCTTAGCTTAGAATAATGTCGTCTTTTTGTGTTTGGGACCAAAAAAGTCAAAAGTAAAGTACTCAGAAAATGTTCACCCAAAACTAGGTATGCCAGCGTCCCTGTATGTAGGTAGCCTTGCCTGCCTCTCGGCTATCATACCCAAAACCGGCCCTTTCAATCACCGTGGTTGGTTTCAGGTTTCAGTACACAGTACAGTTACTGGGTTACAGGTCAACGCTGCACTGGCATATTTAAATGAAAGATTATGACTTTTGAGTACTTCGTTATTTTTGTTAGGGTCTTACCTGAAACCACAAGTGCCTGATTCGGACCACAAGTTACGAAACCCCAAACCATCTTCAATTCAAAATTCTAAAGCCAAAAAGACGCAGATAGATTCCAATGTTTGCCTGAAGTTTCTCCTCCTATCCTCCGCCAAGAAGCCAGAATTCAGTCAGACTTTAGACCACGGACATCAGGTCAGGTTCGTTCGGTTGACTGGTGCGTGACTGGGCAAAAGTTCCACTGACAACAGATTCAGCTCTAAACTTGTCCGGCGAACAAGGCTGCTGGTGGTGCTGGTGGTGCTGTTTAGCAGCAGGTTTTTAGTTGCTATACTGCTGTATCGCGATAGCGTATGAATATACGTAAATAATATACTATATGCTTGACTATATGCAGTATGCACAGAAGGAAGGAAGGTAGTCTTCTTGAGACGAGAAACCAAACAAACGCACATACACAAATACACAAACAACAGAACTGGAAATTGAGAAGGGCGCGGCGGCGGCATTTCACTTTCATCAGGGAGTTTTTAAACGTATCATCCACCTTTCACCTCACAACAGAAAACAGAATGTAGAATTATATGTATGTACCAAAATGATTAAAATAACTAATTAAACTTACTTGATAATAAGTTGTTAATAAGTTATAAGTTAAATAAGACGAAAAACACTAAATTGAAAGCACTCCGTCCTTGCCTATCTTTATATGTCAATGGTTTCCTGCGTTAGAATGTAAAATTTAATGTAACTAGGTTCTAGGTTCTAAAGAATTTCAACAACCAATACAAACTACAGAGATGCACGATGCACAAATTAGGGGAGAGAATGAACCATAATGAAGTTAGATCCAGCAATCTTTATTTATACATAGCAAAAAGTACAATTAATTTTATTATGTCCTGTAGCTGTATTGAATTTGGACATTAAAAATGTATTAACATTATGAGGCTTCAGTTTCAGGCGTTAGACAAAAAAGACAGTTGGTATTATATACAACTTCAGTAAGTACAAGTACTGAGTTTATTCGAGTAGTATTATGGATTATGTAAATAGCGAAAACCAACAGTCGATAGGCATTGGAATTTGAATTATGAATATTGGGATAGAACGGATGAAATTCGCTGTCATAGTAAGAATGTAGCGTTCTTTTAAAATTCTTGAGTAGAACCCAAGCACCTCTCCGAGTTGGTGGACGTAAAAAATCTGTACATCTTCTTGCTTAGCTCCGGGCCGACCTTCCTATTTTTCGCTAGTGT